>CM077147.1:30453993-30692677 GCA_039583875.1 Platanthera guangdongensis
CATGGCATGAGCTATTGCTAGAATAGTACTCTATAACTTATTAAGTTGCCTTTGTATGATTGCATTCCTCCTTTATGTGAATCCAGAAGAATCAGACCGTATTTAGTATCATATTGTTCTACAGTCAAACTGATGCGGGACAGGAGTCCCCTGCCCGCCACCCTGGATACCACTAGGGGAGCCCACTTGAGTCCTCGCATCAGGACGGCTTTATCAGTTGGTAAACTAGGAAGCAGAGACCTTCAAAATGCCCAGCGTGCCGTGTCGGAGGTCCGTACTGTCCGACAGTCCGACCTCTCCGACACTCGAGTCGGAAGCCAACACGCTGGCTCACCACGAGGATTCCGCGGAGTCCCGCTCATCGGACTCAGCGTGGCCCGCTCAGTCGGACACGGCGTTGCCCGCTCAATCGGACACGCGTCCCGCTCAGAGGACACGCGTTCCCGACTCTCCGACACTCGAGTCGGAAATCCGACACGCTGGCTCACGCGGGACTCGCGTGTCCCGCTCAATCGGACACGCGTGTCCCGCTCAATCGTACACGGTGTCCCTCTCAATCGGACACGCGTGCCTCGCTCAATCGGACACGCGTGTCCCTAAGTTAGCTACTCATGGTGAGGCGGATGACAATTTGTCTTGGAAGTGTCTTTACCCATTTCTAGCATTTCAAGTAGTGAAAGTGGATCTACTAGTGACGTAGATATTTTCTCTAAAAAAAGAAGAAGATTGAAAGCGGAGAAAAAAATTGCATGTGAATCCATTATTTTTACTGATGATATATAATGGTAATGTGTTAATGTTCTATCATTTTTTTGATCATTTGTTAAGTTTTGCATTTCAATATTTGATGAGTAATATTTAAACATGACTTAATTTATTTAAATATTTATTAATTGTTAATTTTTTTATTTTTTGTTAAATGTTTTAGGATTTTCATAATTATAAAAAATGAATATTGAATATACGTGTCACAGCGTGTCGAAATATGGTATCTTTTGAGAATTGACGAATCGTGTGGCGTGTTGTATCGCGTGTCTCGTGACGGTGTCGGTGCAACATAGGTTGGTGATGAGAACTCGCATGAGAGGTCTTTATCAAGGAGGTCTGGGGATCGAGCCCCGACCTCAACAACCTATCAGACCTGTTGTGGGGTTGGGGATGGGTTGGGGTATACGGCCCGCGGGCCTGATAAAGCCGTCTGGTGCTGACTCCAGGTGAGCCCCCTGGTGGGACTCCAGGGTGGCGGGCAGGTGGACTCCTATCCCGCATCACAAACAGTAATGGAACTACTCTGAAATGATCTATTCAGAGAAGAACAATGCTAGTCACATCTCGAAGGTTCTCAAGCATCGAGCTGGCGTGTGTAACGGAAAAACACATCGGTGCCAAAGTTCTTTGGCGACTTATCTAGATGTAATGAAGAATTGAACATATTACTTAACCTTTCTTGGACACTTGAGGCCTAATTTTAGTACGGTTCGAGCTCAAATCTTAGGAGACGACTTTGTGAAAACTCAGCCAGAGGCCTACTCCTGTGTTACGAGAGCTATGAGAGATGATGTTAGTGCAAAATCTTGCGCTTAGACCAGTTTAACCGCTGATAGTTTGGCCATCTCAAGTCACAGACGGGAAGAAGGTGGATGGGCCAAAGGTTGGAGCCAGAGCAGTAACTAGAGCGGAGGATGTGTAAGAGTTTGTTATCATTGTGGGGGTGAATCAAACAAATATCATCCCGTCTACCAATCCTAATAATCAAGGAATGGTAGTAATTTCTCATGAAGAGTATATGAAATTTATATTGTCTCAGCTTTCATTACATCATACACTAAGATAGGTAATCCATCTAATTTTTTTTCTACCACTCTTTGTGCTTGGGTCATTGACTAGGAGCATCAGAAGATATGACAGAAATGCATATCCACCACGGCTTAAGCTGATAGATCCAAGTTCATTGTTAAAGGCATCAATGAAGTCTCTCATACATCCACACTCACTTCGAAATGTATCTTGCATGCCTATAAATTTCTTTTTAAGTATGTTATATATTAACCAGTTGACTAAGTGATTTGACTGCTCTATGACATTTACTCCCTCTTTTTGTGCTGTTTAGGAATAGAGGATGAGAAGGTTTTTGGGACCAAGTCTAGTGGTCTCTACTACTTGAATATTGACAGTCCATCGACTCATCACTTTGGCTTAGAGCTTTCTTTCTGTAACATCTGTGTTTCATCTCCATTGTCAACCGGGTCAGTCTTCTCATTCCAGATTGCAACATTTGTATCCAAAGTTTAGTACAGAGTTTAAGACTGAGTGTGGGTAGTGTGGGTTGAGGAAACATAAAAGAGTGTCTTATGCACTCTTTTCTATTCTTAAAAGGGATATTTCATTGTTATTGTTTTATTCTTAGGCACACATTTTTTAAGGATGTAACTTTCTTTGAATCCACCCCATACTCTCCACATGTATCTAGTGTGGCTGCTTTGAGAAGCACGTTTTCCCCTCCTATCCCAACTGTCATTTTTCTTTCCCTTGATACTACTATTGAGCAGATATTAGTTTCTACTGACCCCAATCCTCAAGTTGGATCACCGATTGAAGTTGTTATTAAGATTGTAGTTACTCCTACTGACCACAATCCTCATTCGATTTGCGGAAGTCTTCCTACATCGCTCATCCTCTCATTTTGTAAAACCTACACCAGAAGTCCGAAAGAAATCTCAGATGCAATGCCCACCACTTTTCCAACAGACTCAGATAACATACCTCAAACCTCCTCAGTTGACGACATTGGTTCTCTTCTGGATTTGCCCATTGCCAACAGAAAAGGTAAACAAGCATGTTCTAATTATCTGATTACCAATTATGTATCTTATACTTCTTTATCCACTAACTTTCATGTTCTTCTTACCAAAGTTTCTTCATGCATTCTCCCAAAAAATATGAAAGAGGCGTTTCAGTCATCTGAGTGGAAAGCTGACATGATTGAGAAAATGCAGGTTTTAGAAGTAAATGATACATGGGGATCTTGTTCCCCTTCCAATAGGTAAATCAGTGGTTGGATGGAAATGAACTTATGCTATTAAAACTAATTCGGATGGATCTATTGCTCCGCATAAAGCTCCCTTAGTGGTCAAATGTTTTAGCTAAACATATGGAGTGGATTATGGCGAAACCTTCTCTCATGTTGCCAAGATGACCTCTATACTTCTAGTCATTGCCCTGTTAGGTTTTAATTGAATTTATACTCAAATATTAATAACTCTAACGCGACAGAATATCTAATGCTTTTCTAAATGACAACTTAGCAAAGGATGTTTACATGGAGCGACCCCATTAAGTTTGTTGCTCGGGCGGAGTGTGGTCTTGTGTGCAAATTGAAGGAATTTTTGAGCGGATTAAAACAACCACCTAGGGCTTGATTTGGGAAGTTCTCATATGTTATGGAAGCTTATGGCCTTATTGAGTGTATGGTTAACCATTTTGTATTTTACAAACATGCAGTATGTGAGTGTTATTCTTACAGTATATGGGGATGACATTATAATATGTGAAAGTATTATAGATGAGAGATAACACGAAAAGTCATCTAACTAAAAAAATTCAGACAAAAGGCTTAGATCAACTAAAATACTTTTTAGGTATCAAGGTGGCTGGATGTAAAGAAGAGAATGTTCTACAATACTATTAGATGACATAGGAAAGATTGTTATAAAGACCCAATTATAAGACCATTTCCTTCTTCTCCTTTAGTCTCACATCTCTTGTATAGGATTGTTCTACTTCTCTTCTCTTATATATTTGTATTCTCTCTTGTATTTTACACATGAAGAAATATATGCAAGGTTTGCCCATTCCTTTCTACATGGTATCAGAGCGAATCGGTCTCTCCTTGCGGCTAGCATTTTGTTAACCACCCGATCTTCCTCTACTTGCGCTAGGAGCGGTCTGTGTTTTCCAACCAGTTGACCTACTCTTCTCGCTCAGGGCGCGGCCTTGGCGGCTTGGACTTCCCTACCCGCTTCTCTTCCCCTTTATTCTTGTGGCCTCCACCTCACCTCTCTCTCCTTTTTTATAAGATTCTCTCTGGCACGTGGGGATCACTCCCTCTTCCTCCCTATCCGCGCGGTCTCCTCTATACCCGAGTGATTTAGTCTCTTCTCGCTGTGAGCGTCCCTCTTAAGCTTGCGGTCTTCTCCCTTTTCTTCTCTCTTTTTCTTCTCTCGTGCGGTTTCTTCCCTAACCGCATTGTTTCCTCTGAACCCGCTCTTCTCTTTTCGCTGCGAACTCTGCATTTTTGGTTGCGGCTTCTTGCCGCTGGTGTCTTATCGACGAGACCGTGCGACCTCCCTAGTTCGCGGGCCAATTCATCTTCTCCATCATTCCCGCTCGGCCTCTCTGGTCGCAACCTCTTCTGTTCTAACCGCTGCCCTTGTATTGTGTGTCTTCTCGCGCGGCTTGCTTTGCTGCTCTATGCGGTCTGTTCTTACCGGTTTGCCGACTTCTTCTCTTCTCTTCCCTTCTCGCTGCGAATTGTTCTTTAACCGATGCGATCTCCGCATCTGGGTCGCGACATCTTCCCTTGTCGCTGGTGTGATCACCGTGACCGTACGGACTTCTCGTGTGGCTTCTTCTTTGGCTAGTCGTTGCGACTTGTCTCATCGTGTGCGTCTTCTCCTCTTCTCTGCTCCGCCTTCTTCAGGTTGCGGTTTGTTCTCTTCCCAAGCGGCCTGTTCTCGCCGTTGCGGCCTGTTCTCGCCGTTGTCTATTTTCACGCGGCTGCCTCTTCTCGCATGACTTGTTCTCGCCGTTGCGCCTGTTCTCGCTGTTCTCAGTGCTTCCTCCGTTCTAGTCGCTAGATCTGTCCGACTAGCCGCTGCCTTCTTGTCGCCCGGTTTCTGTGCCTCGCTGCCGATCAAGTTTATGGCATCCGACTCGATCACTGCTGATGGGGTTGCTGCGTTGCGTACTCAACTACATCAGCTTCAAGGGGTGTTTAGTCGCTCCTCTGGCTCCATAGCCTCGATCTTCAAGGAAGGTATATCGTGCCTCTCCCACAGCTCACTGGATTGTGGACTCAGGTGCTACACACCATCTCTCTCTGCAGCAGCCGCCCAAATACTTAGATACTGCTTACCCCAAGCACATCACTGTGGCCAATGGTGACACGCTCCCGATTTCTGGCGCTGTTAATCTGTATCTTACTCTTCTTTCCTTATCTTCGGTTCTTCATGTTCCGGGCTCTCCTTTTAACCTTCTTTCTGTTAGCCGTCTTACGCAAGACTTGATTGCTGTGTTACTTTCCCACGCTCGTCCTTTGTGGTGCAGGATCGACTTACGCAGACTATACTTGGTAGAGGACGACTGTCTAATGGACTATATCTTCTCGACGTTCCTCCCACTGCTCTCACCACTGCTCTACCTTCTGTCTCCACCACTGATTGGCATCGTCGTCTTGGGCATGTCCCTCTCCCAATTCTCAAGAAAGCACTTCATACTGTCTCTCTCCAAGAGTTCTTTTGTGAATCCTGTATTTTCGGTAAACAACACCGTGTCTCCTTTCCTCCTTCATGTACTCGGAGCGATTCTCCTTTATCCCTAGTACATTCTAATATCTGGGGGCCCTATAAGGTCCCGAGTGTCTTGGGGTATCGGTACTTTGTTACTTTTATAGATGATTACTCGCGGGTTACCTGATTATATTTACTTCGTGATCGTACCGAACTCACGACTACGTTCCGCGTGTTTCTTACGGAAACACGCACTCAGATTTCTACCTGTGTCAAAACTCTTCGCACGAACAATGCTCGAGAATATACTGGTCGCACCTTCTCCAACCTGTGCGCTGAGTTCGGTATTATACATCAGACTTCGTGAGCTTATACGCCTCAACAGAATGGCATAGCGGAACGAAAAAAATCGTCACCTCCTTGATGTGGCTCGATCTCTCATGATCCAAATGCAGGTTCCTCCCTTCTACTGGAACTTTGTCGTCTCTACTACTTGTCATCTCATCAATCGCATGCCTTCGTTTGTCCGCAACTTTGTGGCACTCATTACTCTCCTTTACCCATCCACAACTCTCTTCTCTCTCACACCTCGTGTGTTTGGGTGTACTTGTTATGTCCACCACCTTGGTCCTTCCAATGACAAGCTAGTCACTCGTGCTACCAAAGCTATGTTTGTTGGGTACTCCCGCACTCAGAAGATGTATGTCTGCTTTTCTCCTACCACTGGTAAGGTGGTTGTGTCTGTTGATGTCTCCTTTCATGAAGACCAACCATATCACATCAGTCCTTTTGATCCCCTTCTTCCTCCTCCGCTACCTCGACCCACCACACAAGTGACGTCTCCACTTCCACCACTTCTCCCTACTCTGCTTCGGATTCCCACACCACCACAAGTTCCTTCCAAACCTCCCATCATAGAGGTTTACGCTCGTCGTCCTCCACGTCCAGATGCCCTACAACAGCTTCCCCCTACCGGTGTGCTCTCGCAGCCTGTTGATCCGGCAATCTCCTCAACAACACATCCAATGGCCAATTATGTCTCTCTACATCGGCTCTCTCCGCCCCTTCTTAACTTTGCTCTCTCTCCTCTATCTCTATACCTAACTCTGTGCAAGAAGCCCTCCAGCATCCACGGTGGTGTGCCGCCATGGACGAAGAAATGAATGCTTTATGGGGTAATCACACATGAGATCTTGTATCTCTTCCTTCTGGTCACAGCTGTGTTAGCTGCAAATGGATCTTTACAATCAAACATGCTGCGGATGAGACAGTTGATCACTTCAAGGCTCGGCTGGTGGTTCGGGGCTTTACCCAACAGTATGACCTTGATTATGAGGAAACCTTTTCTCCAGTTGCAAAATTGAATTCTGTTCGGGTTCTGCTCTCCTTAGCTGTTCACCACCGATGGACTCTTCATCAGCTTGATGTCAAGAATGCTTTCTTGAATGACGATCTTCTTGAAACCATATACATGCATCGGCCGTCCGAGTTTGAGACCACGGGGGAGTCTCGTTTATGCTTACTTCGCAAATCTACTTGTGGTCTCAAACAGTCTCTCTGAGCATGGTTTGGGAAATTCAGCAAGGCCGTTCGTGAGGTGGGCTTCAAACAGAGCACTGCAGATTCCTCTCTCTTCACTCGTCACCAGTCAACATACTTCTGGTTTATGTAGACGATATTTTGATCACTGGTGATGACTCAACCGGGATACAACATGTTAAGCAACATCTAAACTCTATCTTCCAAATCAAATACCTAGGAAATCTTCGATACTTTTTTGGCCTGGAGGTAACTCGACGACCTAATGGCCTAGTCTTATCTCAGTGTAAGTATTGTGTTGACCTTCTGCAAGATGTCGGCCTCTCGGGGTGTAAACCTGCGGATACCCGATGGAATTCAACCACATGCTGGGTGCGCAGGGATCTAAGGATGACTCTATTTCCAAATCCAGAATACTATTGTCGTCTTGTGGGTAAATTGATCTACCTAACCGTCACAAGACCAGATATATCATTTGTGGTTGGTGTGGTAAGTCGATTTATGCATACCCCAAGGGTCTCTCACCTCCAGGCTGTGGAGCGCATTCTCAGGTATCTGAAAACTTCTCTCGGGCAAGGACTTGTGTACAAGTCATCCTCTTCTCTTTCACTTATTGCATACTCAGATGTGGATTACGCGGGCTCGTTGGATGATCGACGGTCTACAATTGGGTTCTGTACTTACTTTGCAGGAAATTTTATCACATGGCGGAGTAAGAAGCAAATAGTTGTTGCTCGTGCGTCTGCTGAGGCTGAGTACCGTGCAATGACGGATGTTACTTCTGAACTAACTTGTCTTGGAAGTCTCCTAGGAGATTTGGGAGTTAAATTATCCTCACCTCCAACTCTGTTTTGTGACAGTCAAGCTGCAATACACATTGCAAAGAATCTGGTGTTCCATGAGCGGACTAAACATATTGAGGTTGATTGTCACTTCGTTCGAGAGAAGGTTCAATCAAAGGAGTTGAAGCTTGAACATGTTTCTGCATCTGGGCAAGTTGCTGACGTCCTCAGCAAGGCTTTACCTCGCAAGTTGTATTACCAATTCTTGTTCAAGTTTGGTGCCTACGATTTGTACGCTTCAGCTTGCGGGGGAGTGTTAGACTTAGATGACATAGGAAAGATTGTTGTAAAGGCCCGATTATAGGCCCATTTTCTTCTTCTCCTTTAGTCTCACATCTCTTGTATAAGATTGTTCTTCTCTTCTCTTATATATTTGTATTCTCTCTTGTATTTTACACATGAAGAAGTATATGTAAGGTTTGCTCATTCCTTTCTACAAATACAAATTTACCATGAATTTACTAATAGAAGCTGAGATGCTAGGCTGTAAACCTATGGAAAACTCTATGGATCCCAATGTGAAACTTCAGAAGGATGAAGGACCGGGACACATTTATCTGGACACAGATATATGGAAGGTTGACTAGCATATTAAATTGCTTTACGATCACCCGGCATGATATATCCTTTATTGTTAGTGTTGTAAGTCGATTTATGTCAACTCCAAGGGTTCTTCACAAGAAGGTTGTGATTCACATTGTTAGATACTTGGAAGGACAATGATGCAGGATGAATACGAAGTGAGTGTGCATGTGTCCCAAGGGCACTCTAATGAATGAGTCTAACGTCATGGGGAAATTAAAATGAAGTGATGCACATACACTTGCTCAACAATTAGATGACAAATAATATAATAAAGAAATTCACAAACCAGAATTGATATTAGAGTATAGGATAAATGAAGTATTGATAGTCTAATTATAGTTAAGAATGATTCAATTAAATGATAAATGAATAAGCCTTGCAAATGGAATAATTGATGGGGAAGTTAGAATAAAAATAATATCACAAATAATACAATTATCCACCAAATATTCAACAATAAGTAGTAAAATTTTGTACAGGAATTTACACAAGTAATAGGAATCCGGAAGGCTTAAACTTTGGCTGATTTGAGACTGGACAACAATTCCTGCAGTGGATAAGCTTCAATTTTGAGGATTGCTGTAGGATATAAGATGGGAAGGTGTTATGAGGAGTTTGACGAACTGGCTAGGGCAGTTGTAGGTGGAAGGGGGGTTGACGAGAACAATTCTGGAAGCAGACAGTAAGGCAGGGGTGGTTCTAAGCCGCGGTTGCAGTCATAGGTGTATAATGAGGCTAGGCCGTGATTGGTACAGGTGTGGGATGATTATCGGTTACTGTAAACATTGATTAGGAAGGAAAGGAGTGGGCGTTTTGCTGGAGAGGATCAGCATGGGTGCTCGGAGGAGCCTTCTGGAGTTCTGGATCAGGTTTTTAGAATTTGTGGCCTGGAGGGGTGAGATTGTGGGCTGTCTGCTAATAGAAATGACTGGTCTGAAGCAGCAATTCTGGAAGCAGGCAATGAGGCAGGGGCGGTTCAGGTTCTAATCCACAGTTGTATTCCGGGGTGTATAATGACTCTTGATTGAATTGAAGTAAGAAGTAAGTAGTCCTATGCAGTTAGGCAGTAATAATGTTACCGCCATCCATATAGCATCAAACTCTGTCTTTCATGATTATTGGAAAAGCCCATGTAAAAGGCCCATTTAATGGCCCACTTTATTTATTTTCTCCTCCTTCTTTAGTCCCACATCATGTATAGGATTTATTCTTCTCTCTTCTCTCCTATATATTTGTATTCTCTTCTTGTATTGAAATACTTGAATAATACATACAAGCTTTGGGCACTTTCAACATGGTATCAGAGCCAGGTTCCGTCTAGCTGCGACCTGCCTTTTTTTGTCCGCTCCGGTCTTCGGCGGACTGCCTTTCTTGTCCGTCTTCCCTGCGGACTGCCCCTCTGCCCTTGTCCGCTCGTGCTCCTCTCTACTCGCGGACTGCTCCTCTCTACTCGCTCTCTACTCGCGGACTGCTCCTCTCTACTCGCTCTCTACTCGCGGACTGCTCCTCTCTACTCGCTCTTGCTGCGGCCTTCTTTTTCTTCAAACCGGCGGACTGCCTTTCTTGTCCGCCTTCCCTGCGGACTGCCCCTCTGCCCTTGTCCGCTCGTGCTCCTCTCTACTCGCGGACTCCTCCTCTCTACTCGCGGACTGCTCCTCTCTACTCGCTCTTGCTGCGGCCTTCTTTTTCTTCAAACCGCCCAGCCCGCCCTTCCGCGCCGGCCTGGCTGTCTGTCCGCGCCGGCCTGTTTTTCCCTTTATCCGCTCGGCCTCTGCGGACTGCCCCTTGGCATCCGCCTCTCTTCTTTCTCTCCGTGGTTCCACCCTCCTCAGGCTTCTTATAGCCATCTTCTGCTCTGACTCGTGGGGCCCACCTCTCTTATCCGCTCCGGACGATTCTTTCTGTCCGCTGCACTCTCTGTTTGTGTCCGCTCGAGCCTCTTTGCTCGCGGACTGCTCCCTCTAGCCCGCTCTGTTTCTGTCCGCTCGAGCCTCTGTGCTCGCGGACTCCCTATCCGCAGTTTCTTGCGGACTGCTCCTGTCCGCTGCGGGCTCTCCTCGTTTCCGTTGTGCGCTCCTCTTCTCGCTGCGTGGCTTCCTTGCGGTCTCTGCTTCAGTCCGCCACGGTGTTTTTCAGCGGCCTGCCCCAGTCCGCTGCGATCTGCTCCACACTGCTGCGACCTCTGCCGCGGACTGTCTCCTATTCGCCGCGACCTCCTTTCGCGGACTGCTCCACTTCGCCGCGACCTCCTCCAGTTCGCCGCGACCTCCTTTCACCCGCTGCTTGCCGCGCGGTTTGTTCCCTCCGTGCCCTGCTGTCTGCTCATCCTCAGTCGCCATGTCCTCAGGCGACTCCACTACCGCTCAACCCCCGGCCAACCACGTGGCTCCTCTCGAACTCCGCGATGAGCTTCGGATTACTACTATTTCCCTCTCTGGCAAGTCCAACTTCATCCCCTGGGTCCACTCCGTCCGCCGGGTCTTACGGGCCAAGGGCCTTGCACGTCACCTTACCCAGGGCTCACCAACTCCTCCTACTGATGATTGGCTCCGCAATGACGGTCGTGTCCAGACCTGGATCCTGAACTCGGTGGAGGGTGAGCCGTACCAGATGATCATGTATCATGAGACCGCCAAAGCCATGTGGGATGAACTTCATTCGTTGTACTCTGGGAAGGACAACCTTCAACACCTTTTTGACATCATCACTGATCTTCAGGCCTTGGATGTTGGCAAAGCTCTGGACATGACCTCCTTCGTGGCCCGTGCTAAAACTCTCACGGAGACCTGGATTCAGCACCAGCCCGCGACTACTGATCTCGCTGCCCAACGCGCCCAGAAGGAGGCTGTTTGTATTGCTATGATTATGGCTCGCGTCCCGCCACACCTGCACAGTATCCGGGCCCAGGTTCTGGCTTCACCCACTACCCCTTCCTTCTCTGATGTCTGCTCAATGTTACTTCGCGTACCACCTCCACCGGAGGCTCCTGCACCACCCTCGCCGGCCCTTCTTCAGCAGGCCCTTCCTCCTTTACTTCCCCCACCCTCTTTTACTCGGGATGGCCGTACGAGCTCCCGTGGGCGGGGCCGTGGTGGCCGCGGCCGGCCCAAGTGCACCTACTGCGGCCGGGATGGCCATACTGAAGCCGTCTGCCACAAGAAACACGGCTACCCTCCGCGCCCGCCTACTGTCGCTGTTGCCGATAGCTCTCCTCCGACTGGTACGGATCTTGAGGCTCTTCGCCTTCAGCTGCAACAGCTCCATGGGCTCCTCCACCCTCCGTCTGCTTCCATTGCCTCCACCTCCCATGCAGGTATTGTCTCCACCTCCACTACAGGTACTGCATGTCTTTCCTCCGGCTCTCGCTGGATCCTGGACTCGGGCGCCACCCACCACATCACTTCCATGCGGCCGCCCCAGTTCTCTGCTGCTGCTCACCCCCCGTCTATTACTGTGGCCAATGGTGCGCTTGTCCCGGTCTCCGGCTGCGCTGATCTCTTCCTCCCTCCCTCTCTCTCTCTTCGTTCCGTTCTTTATGTGCCAGCCTCACCATTTAATTTACTCTCTGTTGGTCGTCTTACTACTGATATGAATTGCTTTATCACCTTCACCTCTTCTGGTTTTTTGATACAGGATCGGCAGACGCGGATTACCATTTGTAGGGGTCGACTGCAGAACGGGCTCTACCTCCTCGATGTCCCTCCCACATCCCTTTCCTCTGTTTCCTCTTCTGATTGGCATTGTCGGCTTGGGCATGCCCCTCTACCTATCCTCCAGAAGGCGCTTCCAGACATTTCTCTTCCTACTTTTAAATGTGATTCTTGTATTATTGGCAAACAGTCTCGCTCTTCTTATCTCGCACATTGTACTAGGAGCTCTGCTCCGTTTGATTTAATATATTCTGATATTTGGGGACCGTACAAAGTTTCTAGCATTTTTGGTTATCGTTATTTTATAACATTTATTGATGATTACTCTCGCACTACCTGGTTGTATCTCCTACATGATCGCTCTGAGCTTCCTCGTGTCTTTCAGGCTTTTGTGTTAGAGACTCGTACGCAATTCTCTACCACCATTAAAACTTTCCGCTCTGATAATGCCCGGGAATACACTAGCCACGAGTTTGCCACTCTCTGCGCCAACTTCGGTATTGTTCACCAGACCTCTTGTCCCTACACCCCTCAACAAAACGGGGTCGCCGAACGAAAGAACCGTCACTTGCTTGATGTCGCTCGCTCCCTCATGCTTCACATGCACGTTCCCAAAGTATTCTGGAACTTTGCGGTGTCCACTGCATGTTTTCTTATCAACCGTCTCCCCTCTCCGGTTCTCCAGAACGCTACCCCCTTCAGCCTTCTTTTTCCCTCACCCGCCTTCCCCCTCACCCCCCGGGTTTTTGGATGTACCTGCTTTGTCCATACCCTGGGCCCCACTCTTGACAAACTGGATCCCCGTGCGGTCAAACACATTTTCGTCGGCTACTCCCGCACCCAAAAAAACTATGTTTGCTACTCTCCGATCACCCGGAAGGTCTCTGTTTCGGCTGATGTTACTTTCCGGGAGGATCAACCCTTCTTCCCTCCTCCTTTGCCACCACTTCTACCACCACCTCCTACAACACCCTCCCTCCCACGGCCGGTGATCCACGTCCACTCACCTCCCACCATCCCTCCGCCTCCTCCCACCATTGACCCTCCTCGACCCCCCGTTATTCGGGTCTATGCTCGTCGCCCTCTTCCTCCCGTTGCTCCTCTGCAGTCGGCGTCGACCTCGGCTTCTCCGTGTTCTGCTGCTCCGGTGTCGGCCTCTACCGCTCATCCAATGGCGGACTATGTTTCTCTTCATCGCCTCTCTCCACCTCTTCAGACCTTGGCTACTTCGCTATCCTCGGTCTCTATTCCTACTTCTGTCCAGGACGCTCTTCAACATCCTGGGTGGCGTGCGGCCATGGAAGAAGAGATGACTGCTCTTTAGGCCAACCAGACTTGGACCTTGGTGCCCCTTCCTCCCGGCCAGAAACCTGTTGGGTGTAAATGAGTCTTTGTCATTAAACATGCTCCTGATGGGACCATTGATCGCCTCAAGGCTCGTTTGGTTGCTCGTGGCTTCACCCAGCAACAGGGGCTGGACTATGACGAGACTTTCTCTCCGGTCTCTAAGCTCAACACGGTCCGAATTCTCCTTTCTGTTGTTGTCCATCGCCAATGGCCCTTATTTCAACTCGACGTCAAGAACGCTTTCCTGAATGGCGACCTTCAGGAAACGGTTTACATGCAACAACCTCCCGGGTTTGAGACCACGGGGGAGTCACGGGTTTGTCATCTTCTCAAATCGCTATATGGTCTTAAACAATCCCCTCGGGCATGGTTCAACAAGTTCAGCAAAGCTCTCCGGGAAATTGGCTTCACTCGAAGCTCGGCTGACTTCTCATTGTTTACACGCCACCGGGCCACTGGTACGGTTCTCCTATTGGTATATGTCGACGACATCATTATTACTGACAGTGACTTGGACGGCATACAGGCCGTTAAGCTACATCTGAGCTCCGTATTCCGAACTAAAGATCTGGGACATCTTCGGTACTTCCTCGGTCTGGAAGTGGCCAGACGGTCAGATGGTCTGGTTCTCTCTCAGCGCAAATATTGTCTGGATCTTCTTCATGATGCAGGCTACTCTGGCTGCAAACCTATTAACACTCTCATGGATGCAAATCACAAAATATGTGCTCAGGGCTCGGATTCTGATTCTCTTCTACCAAATCCAGAATATTACCGTCGCCTAGTTGGGAAACTTATCTACCTAACAGTTACAAGACCTGATATATCTTTCGCTGTGGGACTCGTGAGTCGCTATATGCACTCTCCTCGAAGCTCTCATCTCCAGGCTGTGGAACGCATTCTCAGATATCTTAAGACAGCTCCTGACCAAGGACTTGTATACAAAACCTCATCTTCCATTCCTACACTAGTGGCATACTCTGATGCCGACTACGCTGGCTCCCTCGACGATCGACGATCTACTAGCGGTTTTTGCACCTATTTTGGAGGACATCTGATTACTTGGCGAAACAAGAAACAAGCAGTGGTTGCTCCATCCTCAGCAGAAGCAGAATATCGGGCAATGGCTGATGTGGTCTCTGAACTCACATGAATTGAGAGTCTCCTTACCGACCTTGGAGTTAAACTACCTTCACCAGCTCTCCTCCTATGTGACAGTCAAACTGCCATACATATTGCTAAGAACCCAGTCTTTCATGAAAGAACGAAGCATATTGAGGTAGATTGTCATTTCATCCGAGAGAAAGTCCACATGAAGAAAATCGAGCTCAAGCATGTTCCGGGTACTGAACAGGTTGCTGACATCCTCACCAAAGCTCTACCTAGTACCCTCTTCTATCAGTGCCTATCCAAGCTTGGCGCATACGACTTGTACGCTCCAGCTTGCGGGGGAGTATTGGAAAAGCCCATGTAAAAGGCCCATTTAATGGCTCACTCTATTTATTTTCTCCTCCTTCTTTAGTCCCACATCATGTATAGGATTTATTCTTCTCTCTTCTCTCCTATATATTTGTATTCTCTCCTTGTATTGAAATACTTGAATAATACATACAAGCTTTGGGCACTTTCAACAATGATGTTATAGACTAACATGACGCCGACGCCGAGACTTCATGGCGAGTCTACACACGCCTGGCGCAGATGACACGTGCCCCGATTGAGCCCACAGAGGAGATCACTGCTTAGTGGTTTTATTTTAATTTTTTCGGCATTTGGTATTTTTTATAATTTGTGGACTGCTATGCATCACTATTCGCACCCCTACTTGTATAAGGGGGAATTGTATGTTTTTATTTGGTTATCTTGGATGAATGTGGATTCTAATTTCCTCCTAACCCTAATCCCTCTTCCCTCTCTCTACCGCTGACACCCTCTTCCCCAGCCGGGTTCCCCTAGTTTCTATCAAATTGATTCGTACCTGGCATCCCACACGCCGCAGGCCGCCGGTTGTTCCCAGTCGTTGCCAATTCAACCCCGTTTCCCCCGCACCGCCCCGGTTCCACGCCCGCCGGCATTCGGCACACCCCCTCCATGCCGCTGCTACCATCCACTGTCCGCAATGGCCCCTACCACCCATTCCTTTGCGGATCTGCCGCAGGAGGATTCAGCCGAGGCCCTCCTCCGCCGTGTCGACGCCCAGGAATCCCTTGCAGACTCCATGCTCGCCTCCCTTCTCGCCCTCCACGCCAAGATTGACGCCCTCCAACCCTTTGCTGCCTCTTCCACAAAAGCCTTGGCGTGCCCAACCGCCAACGCGTCCATCGTCAGGGCGACGCCTCTTTTTTACACCGGGTACTCTTCAGCCCAACCTCTTACAGGCTGCCACGCCGTCGCTCTTGATCTTCCCACCTTTTCCAGTGTTGACTTGATTGGGTGGATCGCCAAAGCAAAACAGTTTTTCGACCTCCAGCACACTCCCGAGCAGGATAAATTCTCCACCGCCGTCGTGGGACTCGATGGCTCCGCCCTTCATTGGGCCTGGTGGCTTCGTCAGTCCAATCCGACCCTCTCGTGGTCGGAGATCAAACAGGAGATGATCGGCCGCTATGACAGCCGCTATTTCGAGACCGCCATTGAACGTCTGTGTGGGGTCCGCAAGACCGGCGCACTGGACGATTACATTGATGAGTTTGTCTCTCTCGTCACCCATGTCCCTGGCTTACTGCCGGATCATTACCTTGATTTCTTCATGTAGGGCCTTTTGCCCCACATCTGCTCCCGGCTCCGCACACATCATCCACGGACGGTTTCCGAGGCCCTTTGTTGAAACCCAGATACCGGTTCAACAGAGTTCGGACTGGAGGGATAGTTCAAGTTACCTGGCCCGCCATCGAGTGCTCAAGGTAGGTCGATTCGAGCCCGGATTCAGCCTTCGCTAATTTGAAGTGGTTGCCTACTCACAGACCCGGTGAGCTGCAGCATGGAGGTCCCACTGCTCACCTGGAAGCGCGTATCGCGTCTTCCCAACAAAGCCAAAAGCCGAGCTCGGCACCTTGGATGGCACAGAGCAAGAACTCTTCGAAATTCAGAAGCTCCGGGAGGCTGGCTTTGTCTCTCCAAGGTGTTTTGAGGGTCTATTTATAGGCAAACCCCAAACCAGAGGCAAAATCGTCTTTATGACCTGCAAATAGCGGTCTCCGCCTTTTGATTTTTGCTATAGGCACACATGATTGGTCTGCGGATAGCGAAATCCCACTGTTTGTGATGGCTATGGGCAGACCAGGATAGGCCCCGAGCAGGAAAAAAGGCGCGCTGGACCTCCTCTGCCGAGGCGAGCCCACGAAGGTGGGCTCGGCTTGCCCATGCTCGTCTTGGCGCGAGGTTTCCCTTGCCCCGAGCCTCACTTTGGCAAGCTAGCATTAGCCCGGGGAGGTAGGCTTGCCACGGAGCGAGGTCGTCTCGCCTAACCTGAATCCTCTTGATGGGTTGCCCTGTCTTGGTTGGGTGCAGTCATGACTGGGGTCGCTAAATTGGGGTTGTACATAATCTCCGCTTCTTTGCGAGCTCGCCAGAGGTCGGAAAGAAATCATCCAACCCCGATTTAGCGAGCCCGGGTCGTTGCTTGCCTAGCCGCATCGACATACCCTCTTGGCTCTATAAATACGGTAGTGAGGGTGGGTTTATCCTTAACAAACTTTTCCGGCCGACCTGCCGCCCCCTTGATCCTCATGGACTCGCCTGACTGGGACGATGTCGAGGCTGCTACCTTGATCGGCAGACCATAGTGGGATAAATGCTTGAGTATTGTTGTTGGTGTAACTTTTGTGGGCGACACATTCCAAACGTGCTCGACTACGAGAATGCTTACTTTTACTAAAAGGTTTAACTAATATTTAAGAGCAATCTGGTCTCTATTTTCGATGTCGTCAAGCCTACTCTCCCAACCATGAGTGCGTCGTGAAGAAGTTTCACACCATCATCGACGACGTTGACCCGGAGGTGACCCTGACCGACTTTGAGGCTCTAAAGCTCTCAGCGGGGGATACACCTCTCGACCCCACCACAACTATGTTCCACCGCTTGGAGTTATCTCGTCAATCGACGGGCGGGATCTCCGACCAGTAGACCATGCAGCTCTCGGGCACACTGCAGGATCGCCCAAGCATCATCATGGTGGAAAGCGGGGAAAGCCAGCAGCTCTGTCTTCCCTTAGTTCCCTCCCCGGGTTTTGCGGTTCGTATGGGCGATGGGCGCCACCGACCGACTCGGGTCGTTGCACTACCGTCTCCTTCTTTCTAGGGTCCTGTTTCGTGACCGCGGTCTTTTATACATTCGGCTTAAGTGGTCTCGACGCCATTCTGGGAGTGGCTTGCTCCGCAAGCTCGGAGATGTATGCGTTAATTGGGGGACTATGTCCATGCAGTTCCTACACGAGGGCTATCCATGTCGCCTCAACGGTGACTCCGCCCTCCTACGCTCTTCGATCTCCCTCTGCACGGTCCAGCGGACTACGAACGTTGGCCACTGCGCGAGGTTGTGGGCCCTCTCGGGCCCGTCCTTTGTGCCTCTTCTTCTTCTTTCGGCGGACCACAAAAAGCCTTCTACTGCGCTCGCCGATGTCATCCAGCCTCCGACGGGATTGCCACCAGCCTAGCCTTCTCTGGTTCGGAAGAAAGACTGCAGATGACGTCGTACTACACAGCCAAGCTACTTGATTGTCGCTTCCACCTTGAGGGGGACTCCGGCTCGCAAGAGGTCCCTGTTGAAAGGACTTGCCGTCTGGAATCCGAAACTACGTGGCTACCCTAGGATCACTGCGGCCGCCACCCCTCCGACCACTTCCTTGAGGACAAGGCATATTTTCCAGATGACGGCATTGTTACGGTTGCGCATGCCGATGAGACACGCACACGCCGAAGAGACACCGTGGCGAGTCCGCACGCGGAGGGAGACGATGACGGGTCTATCTGGAGGAGAGACCGAAGACGCGCCGCCGACATGATTATTTTAATTGCATTCGTTATGTTATTTTAATTTATGTGTACACTTTATTTTTGTGCGCTGCTTTTCGTTATCCTCACCTTGCAATTATAAAATGTTGCGCTGTACTTTTTTCATTATGCTTGAATGCATGAAATTTAAGCCAAGGTTTTCTTCTCGTTCCCTCCTTCCTCTTCCTCACCTCTGTCGACCCTCCCCCTTGTCGGATTCCTCTCGTGATTGAATCGCACACACAAATATATATATATATATATATATATATATATATATATATATATATATATATATATATATATATATATATACACATACGAGCATCTTCGCACGGGCTACGCCCGTGCTCGATGCTCTCGGGCGGCCATCGGCCGCATCCTGGCGGGCTTCGCCCGCCTCCGAACGGGCTTCTCCCGTGCTCGATGCATCGTTGCAGGCTGTGCCGACATCAAAGCAGGATGCTCCCGCATCAAAGCGGGATGCACCCACATGAAGATGGGCAGTGCCCGCACTATATACATATGAGTACTCAAAATGACCGTAAAAAATATAAATCAATATTACAATTTTTATTTTATAGAAAAAAATTACGTTTTATCGTAAAAACATTAATTTCACGCAATCTTTCTCTCTCTTATTTCTCTCCCTTCCCCATCTCTCTCCCTCTCTCTCGGCCCCCTTTTTTTCTCACTTCCGCCATCTCTCTCCCTCTCTCTCTCCTCCCAACCTCTCTCTCTTTCTCTCTCTCCCTCCTCTCTCCCCCAACTCTCTCTCCCCCATCCCATGCTCTCTCTCATGATCCAATGGCTCTTGTTTGATCTATGGTGTGCCTCCAAATACCTATATTGCTTTATATAATAAGATATGTATAAATATGTATATATAGATATATGTATGTATATAATTATATATATATATATGTCTGTATGTATATATGTTTGTATGTATATATGCACGTATATATGTTTGTATGTAGATAGATATGCACGTATATATGTCTGTATGTAGATAGATATGCACGTATATATGTCTGTATGTAGATAGATATGCACGTATATATGTCTGTATGTAGATATGCACGTATATATGTCTGTATGTAGATATGCACGTATATATGTCTGTATGTAGATATGCACGTATACATGTCTGTATGTAGATAGATATGCACGTATATATGTCTGTATCGTATATATGTCTGTATGTAGATAGATATGCACGTATATATGTCTGTATGTAGATAGATATGCACGTATATATGTCTGTATGTAGATAGATATGCACGTATATATGTCTGTATGTAGATAGATATGCACGTATATATGTCTGTATGTAGATAGATATGCACGTACGTATATATGTAGATAGATATGCACGTATATATGTAGATAGATATGCACGTACGTATATATGTAGATAGATATGCACGTACGTATATATGTAGATAGATATGCACGTACGTATATATGTAGATAGATATGCACGTACGTATATATGTAGATAGATGTGCACGTATATATGTAGATAGATATGCACGTATATATGTAGATAGATGTGCACGTATATATGTAGATAGATATGCACGTATATATGTAGATAGATATGCACGTACGTATATATGTAGATAGATGTGTACGTATATATATATATGTATGTGCGTGCGTGTGCGTGCGTGCGTGCTGCGTGCTGCGTGCGTAGATGCGTGCCTGCGTGCCTGCGTGCCTGCGTGCCTGCGTGCCTGCGTGCGTGCCTGCGTGCCTGCGTGCCTGCGTGCCTGCGTGCCTGCGTGCCTGCGTGCCTGCGTGCCTGCGTGCCTGCGTGCCTGCGTGTGCGTGCCTGCGTGCCTGCGTGCCTGCGTGTGCGTGTGCGTGCCTGCGTGCCTGCGTGCCTGCGTGCCTGCGTGCTGCGTGCCTGCGATGCGTGTGCGTGTGCGTGCCTGCGTGCGTGCGTGCGTGCGTGCGTGCGTGCGTGCGTGCGTGCGTGGGTGGGTGTGTGTGTGTGTGTGTGTGTGTGTGTGTGTGTGTGTGTGTGTATGTCTGTATATATATATATATATATATATATATATATATATATATATATATATGTATATATATGTATATTCTTGATAAATTTCTGACTCGTTGAAGGCTCGGTAGGATGAAATTATGTACTTCAAATCATGTGTCATGCAAGGTGGCAAAGGAGGCAAGGGATCATCTCTTTTTTTCATTTTCTCATATCCAAAGTCAATTGGGAGAAAGTAAGTAATAACCGAGTTATGGGCAATAGGGCTGCAGATTCTCTTCTGGGTGTTATAGAAGCTTACTTGTAGCGGGTTAGAATTTTACTGACAGGAGGGGAAGTTAAATTACATACAGCTATCGCCTACTGTGTGGGTGCAAGTAAATGTGTTTCAGGATTAGGAGTTATTAGGATTCCATCCACATTACATTTCAGTCAAAATCAAACAAAGAAGTATGATACCACATCATTTCCCCATTCTGCTTCAAGAACTAATAAGTAGAAAATGCATTGAAGTACACCTTTAAACTAAATAGATATATATGCCTAAAAATTACTCAATTAATTGGATAACAATTGAGTACCTCTCAAGTGAAAGACCCCATGCAATGACAGAAACATCTTCCGGAAGCCCCATTGGCAGTAACATTTCAGGCCGAAACATCCCGGAGTTTCCAACTTCAACCCATTTCTTCAATCCTTCATGATAGCTGCCAGGCAATAAAATAGGAAGATGAATGATCATAAAACCCACAATTACAGGTGTTAGAATGGAGGAATTTTTTATTTAATCAATAGTAACCTCTCTTATAAATAGGAAAGGAAGGACACAATATGACGGGGAGCCATCCGATCGTGCACCAGGAGAGGTTCGCCGCAAGGCAGGGCCCACGTTCGTATATTCGCGCAGGAAGGCATGATCAGATAGCCGATCTGACTTTGTGGATGTTTCCGGATTGTCGCCGCGAGTCAAAACCATATATTATTTTAGTATTTTTTGCATTTATTTTCATGTATTTTGAGGGTCCCGCCTCCGGCCAATCATAGTTGTTGATTGCGGGATGTCCTAGTTTGTTTTTCTTATAAATATGAGAGTAGGAGCTGGTTTTGAGATTCATTGCATGTTTTGGGGAGATTATTCCCGGAACTCCGCGACCACCCCTCGGTGCCGACACTGTGGAACCCTAGGTGACGACTCCTATGCGCTCAAATTCCCCCCGCAAAGGTACTACCCATCCTTAGCCTTCATTCTCCCCTTCAAAGAACCCTAGCCGCACCCTCCTCAAGCCTCCCCACCACCGTCAATCATCCCTGCACAGCCGGCTGCCTGCTGCAGGCCACCCGCCCTATTCCCTCCAACCGGCAACCCGCCCTATTCCCTCCAACCGGCAACCCGCCGGTTCTCCCTCTCCCCACCACCAACGGCGCCCCTCTCCACACCACCCCATACTACAACCGACAACACCTTCCCCATCCCCTACAGCCGGCTCCTCACAAACCGCCGACAAGGCTATCAACTTCCATCCTTCCCGTGGATCCACTCCAAACAACCATAATTTCCTATTAGTCCAGATTTGGAAGTTTCAGCCCCCGATCCGCCTTCCTCTCCACTCACACTTCATTCCTTAGCCCGGATCCGCTCTCAAACATCGGATCCACCCACTCCTTGCCCGGATCTACTCCCTTGTGGTCAGATCTATCTATTTTCGGCCCGATCTCGCCATCCACCGCCGAGGACAGCCACCGCCATCATCTTCACGTCACCGGCTCCACGTTTGATAGCCACTCCCCGCATCCGGATCCAAAATCTCCAGTGTCTCGGTCAGCCCGCTACTTTGGTGAGTGTCTTGTTGTATTGGTTTATGTGATTTGACATTATTATTGGATTGGTTATTGTGCTTGGCTTAGATACGAACTTGTAGAGCTTTGTAGCGGTATATTTATAATTTGCAGGTGAGATTTATTCGCCGGGCGCTAAGCCTTGGCCCTCCGAGCGGAGGAAGGGCATTAAATAATTGTTGAATTGAATGTTTGTTTATTTCCTTTAATTAACTACGTGGGTTGAAATTGTTATTGCTCAAACTATTTTGTCGCCGTCACTGGTGGTTTGCATCACATTTAGAGTTGGATTAGAGGGTCAAGCTCACACCCCTTCCCTAGAAGTCTAGGTTTAGTCCACCCCGTAGCCTACCCTGCATCACAATAGAGAGAAAGATCTATAAAAGTAAAGTGCTACAAAAAAACTCAACATTAACACTCCTCAAGTTAGTGGTACCTGAAAATCTCTATGCTTGGCTCAGTATATGGATTATAAGCAGGTTTGAAGCGCAGCTTTTCCATGCCTACAAGATAATGATATAGTTAATTCCAAAATTTCAGCTTTAAGTCAATAAAGATTGATGGAAAATGATTGTAAATTGCAGTCGATTTGAAGGTAAAAAACACAGCGACTGTAGATCCCAAAACATCCATATCTATATCCTCCAAAATGAGATCAATACGTATTGAAACAAATTGTGCCAAGGCTAAGTGCAATGGGGATTGTTCAATTTGTTCATAGTGTAACCTTTTGGCTCACCCAAATCATCTATATAACCTCAGGAATCGGAAATTAAGGGGGTTCAGGCGCAAGATGACAATCCTCAAATGTGATCTTGCCACTTGGAGACCCAGTAGGTAGTCTAGGTATTTGTGGCCAAGGATGACCGAAGCAAGGTGAGTCAGTCAGGGCCACTGAGCGTAGGTATCACAAATGAGGACTTCATGGAAGACAAATAAAGTAGAGTAGGAAGGCTAGTATTTGGGTGGATTAGCAGGGAGTAACTTGATTAAGCTGGAGAAAAATAGAACAAAGGATTTTAAGAGTGGGGTAAATCCCTTAAGCTTTGTTTACAACAAATAAATGTGTATTTCACATTTCATTCATTGGATATTAGCCATATTTATAGACAACAATATACATTTAAATGCAAGAAATAAAATGCAAGAAAATAATGACATTTATGCTAATTATAAATATGCAGTGTTGACGTCAAAACTTGGCCTCAACGAGAGTTCGGATCTAAGGGTGTAGCTTGCACTTATTTCTCCGAAACTTGGACTCCTGACCAGTCGCTAGGAATTAAAAAACTGACCCTGAGCTGCAGCGTGGAGGTATTACCACACACCCGAAAGGTCTCTAGAGCGCTTCCCCTCTCAAGCCAAAAAGCTGAGCTGGGCACCTTGGAGATCTTACACAGCTGAACCAAAATAATCCAAGGAGGAAGAAGCCAAAAATGAACTGTCTGCCCTCCAAAGGTGCCCACAGGGTCTATTTATAGATTCCTGAACTTGGTCTGCCAACAACGTAATTTCGTTGTCCCATTTTGCTATATGCAGTCCAATTGTGTCTGCCAACAACGTAATTCTGTTGTCCCATTTTGCTATATGCAGCTCAATTGGGTCTGCCAACAGCGTAACTTCGCTGTTCAGAAAGGCTATTTGCAGACCCTCAAGGGCATCCAAGTAACTTTGCCTTTGGACCCCGCTGGGCGAATGATCCATGAAGAAACCACACGCCTGAAGAAGCGAATGCTGGGGTGAGCCGAGCATTCGCCCCCCACAACTCCTCAAAGACGAGTGTGGGATTTGCATACCATTCGCCTGATTTGGCGAGAACCTTTCTGCACTTTGGTGAAAGCCCTTCCTCCTGACTTGGCGAAAGGCATTTATTCTCTCTGGGTAAGTGCGGGTCTGTCTGCCTGCCCCACTCGCCTACTTCGACCAGCTTGAACCTGAGGGTCCTTGTCTTCGTCGGGGGGTCCCACTCAGCGAATACGGGGTTGTACACAATCTCCGCTCTTTTCAAGCTAGCTTTTCGCTTGGAAAGAAGAGTCCAACCCCCGGTATTCGGTGAGTGCTTGCTGACCTGGAAGAGAATCTTTTGTGGGTCCCTCCATGGCTCTATATATCCCAGGACCTTGCCTTAACATGATATCGTTTGATCATTCACTGCTCATCCTCTGAGCTCTCGCCACTCCGACAATGTTTAACAAGCAGACCTCCGAGCCGCTCTCGCAAGAGATATTAGACCGTCTTGTCGCTGCGCAAGAGAAGACCGGATCCAAAACGTCACGCTACGCTCCATGGCTAGCGTCCAAGAGACCATCGGATTCTCCATATCGGTCGAGAAGGGCCAAGACGATTCTACGGAACCTCACGGCGGATGAGTCCGCCTCACCGACCCCAACCCCTCGCCGCGAGAACCTCGCCATCCTGTCGGAGGTATTTTACTCACCTCCACCCTATCGATAACCCAAAAAGGTATGTGATATTGAGCAATTGGTCTTTTCGCAAGAACCATTGACGGAAAGGGATGTTGAAGTCTCCCTGGTGAATGTCGAGGCGTCCCGGCCCTCCGATGGGAATGAACAGCTGGTTCGGGAGACCGTCCCTCAGGTTGCCCAGGCCGATCCCCCACTCGCTCCTGGTAACCGACTTGTTACCTTCTCGCATTTCCTAATTTATATTCTTCCACTCACTTTATTCCTTGCAGCTCCTACCTTCAGGACTACGGGCCTGGTCAGTCCAATGCCCAAGACCCCGGCCGCCCCTCACGATCTCGCGTCAGGTTCTCGGCCTTCGACCGGAAAGGCAACAGACACCTCACAACCAGCTGAGATCCCTCTCGCGGGGCAAATGCCGCTCCGCCCAGGGCTGGGGAAGTCGCGCCAGATCTTTTCCGAGAGGTTCGGTCCTTCTCGCCAGCGACCAGACGAAGGCAACGTCCCTGCTCCAGGTAAAGAAAAACGCATTTCCCCCATTTTGCTTGACATTGATCCTATTATAGGCTGAATTTCCTTGTCAGGTTATTGGGGGGTACCGGCAACTGACTTCGACGCTGATGAGTTCTCGCCTCCCCCTCTCCCAGCGAGCTTGCGGATTTCCTTGACGACCCTGGGGATGCCGAGACAATGAAGGATCGGATGGTGGTCTTAGCAAAGCTTATTTGGACACAACAGGAAGCCGCCAACCATGCGGATGAGCATCGGGCAGCCACTGAGCGGCGACTGAATGTTCTTGAGCGGGACTACTCGCACCTCATCGGGGAGATGGAGCGTCAAGGAGGCGGGTGTGAGGAGACCTCTCAAGGAAGGCACATTGCGCGAGCGAGGGACCAGATGCGATGGTCAACCAGGAGCTGACTGTCGTGACCGCATACTATTACCCGCGAGCGCCCCCGAGGTGGGGGAGGCGAGGCTGAGGTCGTTGACAGTGGATCCAGTACTGAGTCCGGCGACACTCGCCTCCTCTCACCCTAGTCTTCCATTCGCTCGTCTGCTTCAAAATGTACCTCTCTTCTTTCTGCTTTGTAATAAATAAACACATAAGTTTGCTCTCGCCTGGCGAGTGGCCTTTTCGTATTTTAAGCAACGCTTTCGCTTTGCACAATGTTTGACATCATGCAGAATGCTGAACTCCCGCGCTGTATCTCCTTTTCTTTATGCTCGTCCCGCTGTGCTTTTTACTTACCCAGGATGTTCCCTGGAGGCATTCGTCATTCGCAGGTGAGAGGGGCGGCGGCGGGGTCTGAAGGATTACGAGGCGCGGAAATGTTGAAATTGCTATTCGCACCCTCGGCACCTGGGGAACCTCATAATTGTCGAATTTTTCTATAAATAGGCCCCCTACCTACCGCATTTACTCTCATTTCGATTCTGAGTCTTCGTCTTGCTTCCTTGCACACTCGTGATTTCTAGGTCACGCGCCTGCGCAACCCTAACTCCCCTCACACATTCGCGAGATGCCGGGAGAGACTGACGGCAGGATTCGGTGCGCGCAAGGCTTCATTGATCATGACTTCCCCCCTGCAAGCTAACCGAGGAGTATCTCTCCACCATCGCCAACTAAATGCCGCCGGGGTTCGTCGCGCGCCATCCCGATAGTTCTGGCAAAATTAACTTCTTGCCAGAGGGGGATCTCGTCATTCCCCTAGAACACTTCGAGGTGGGATTCCGCCTCCCCCTGTGGCCGGAGATGCGCCAGACCCTCTGGTATTTCGGAGTGGTTCTCGCCCAGCTCAATCTGAATTTTGTCGCCATCCTGGTAGCATTCGCCTGCTACATGCGCGAGGAGAGGATCGAGTTCAACCTATCGGTTTTCCGAAAGCTGTTCAACTTCTGGGCCAAGAGCGGGATCGTCTTCTTCTGAGGCCAGGCGATCAAGACCAGCGGTCTCGCCAACAAGAACCACTACTGGCCCCAGAAGTTCATCTTTGTGTTGGGGAACTTCGGCAATGTTCCCCTCTTCAGTACGACGAGGTGACTTACAGGCCTCCCGTACTCGGGGGCCACGAGACCTCCTTGCACGCATTATTCGGCACAAAGAACTTTGACGTCAAGTTCCTGCAGCGAAACCTTGACTCCCTCCTGCCCGTTCTCGCCGCAGAAGCTAACATTCTGCCCCCTATACTTTTAAATTCCCGCCTTGCATTGGTAAAGCTTACTCTTATTGTCCGCACAGGTGAGCGAGAGGTTCCCCTCCACTAGCCTCATGAGGAAGCCGAGGTTCTCGCTCACGGATTGTCTCTCGCACAATCTGCGGCAGCCGCCTGCAGGGAGGAGCCGGGTACCTCGTCCCAGTCGAGTGCCCCGAAGCGGAAGTCGGACGCTCCTCCCCCAACATCTTCCAAGAAAGCAAAAACGTCAGCGCTAGCCAAGGGCAAGACCGTCGTCGAAGCCCCCTCCAAGACCCCGGCCGCGACGGATACGACGACCGCTGCCACCAAGATCGTCGTTGCAACAGAGAAGGCTCTCGCGGGACCGGTGCCGAGAGGGCGCCAGAATTTTGGCCTCGGCGAGAAGTTCATGGACGAGGCATGCCAGCCCCTGCTTCAATGGGACCACAAGGCCAACCGGGCCTCCATCTCAACGCTCCTCCCCTCGTGGATAAAGCAAGATTCCACCTACGACGACGCCTTCACATTCGCTTTTGGGCTGTACAGCCGGGAGGACGGCAACATCTTCGAGAAGGAGTCGACCCGGACCCTCGCGTATGAGACAGAGAGGGCCCAGCTGCGCGCTCTCAAGCTTGCGCACATGTCGTCGCGCCGCAGCCTCCATCTTGAGCGGAACATGAGAGACGTTCAAAAATCGTGGGATCTCGCCTCGGCTGAGGTTAACTCTTTGAAGCGTCGGCTGGAGGCCTCCGAGGCGCTTCTCGCCAGTCGCACGACACAATGGGTGAGTGAGACTTCATTAGCATTTCGCACTCCCGCTTCACTTTACATTAGCTCTTCTAATACTCTTTCTGCAGGACTCCGCGAACGCCAAATTGCTGCACGCGCGGGTGGCTAGCCTTGAGCGCGAGGTCACGTGGTTGAAGGCTGAGAACAAGCTCCTGCAAGAATTCCTCGTCCCACCACCTCCCGGCGAGAAGGGTAAACTGAATCAGTACACCAACCACGAGATCGAGGTGATGATGCAGGAGAACGCCCAGGGGGTGGCCAAGCACACGATCGAGGTGTTGCGAGAGGCCGGACTTCTGAATGAAGGTAGCGAGAGACTCACGACGCGCAACATCCTCCCCTGGCTGTTCATTCCCATCGACGCGCCCGGGGACGAGGATGATCTCCAATGCGAGAACAACACCAACTCACCCCTCTGTGGGAGAGAATGATCCTCCAGCGAGAAGCCCGACGACTCCTCCTGAAGACCTTCCGTTTTTTTTGACATTGTATTTTGTTTTTCTTGGTCATTCATGTCAAGGGAGAAACCCCAATTGTAATAATACTTTTTGAGATATAAATATAAATTTTCTAAGTTTTTGTTTCTGCTGAAATGACTGTTATTATTAATTTTTTGTTTCTCATTTCTTACCATTCGCAAATGTACCCGCACATTCGCTCGTCGTTGACCCTTAGTTCCTCGGGTGTGACTGAATCGCTCTCGCCCAAAGGGTGTCTTAGCGAAGACTTGACCTCAATTGTGCGCATTCGCACCTATCTTAGGCTCTTAGGCGGTGACCGCAACGGCCTTGCGCTCGTGGACAGTCTGGTGAGAGATGGTCTCAATTCCTTATTGAGGCTAGTCTGTCGAGCGGGACTGTCGAGTAGGTATTGTCGAATGAGTCTTGCCGAATGGGTCTTTACGCCATGCAGACCCCGCTCGCGCATCTGGGTCCCGCCTGTCATACTCTGAATAAGCGTCATTCTCCTTGGACCATCCCCTTCCAAGGTGCTCCACCACGTCCACCGAGGGTCTTCCAGACCTGTCAACTAGGTGAGAGCATGAAAGCAGGATCACTTCGGGACTTAGTTCCAAAATACTTCATAACGTCCACGAGTGACTTCCAGCCCTGCCAGGTAGTGGGAGCCTGGTAAGCGGGATCTTCTCGGGGTCATTATTTCAATCTAGCTCAGAGTGACTTCCAGCCCTGCCAACTAGTGAGAGCCTGATTAGCGGGATCTTCTCGGGCCAACTTCCCATATTACCACTGAGTGCCTCTTACTGCCCTACCAGCTAATGAGAGTCTGGTCAGCGAGATCTTCTCGGGGTCATCATTTCAATCTAGCTCCGAGTGACTTTCAGCTCTGCCAGCTAGTGAGAGACTGGTCAGCGGGATCTTCTCGGGCCAACTTCCCATTTTACCACTGAGTGCTTCTTTCAACCCTGCCAGCTAATGGGAGCTTGGCCAGCGGGATCTTCTCGGGGTCATCATTTCAATCTAGCTCAGAGTGACTTCCAGCCCTGCCAGCTAGTGAGAGCCTGGTCAACGAGATCTTCTCGGGCCAACTTCTCATTTTACCACCGAGTGCCTCTTCCAACCCTGCCAGCTAATGAGAGTCTGGTAAGCGAGATCTTCTCGGGGTCATCATTTCAATCTAGCTCCGAGTGACTTCCAGCTCTGTCATCTAGTGAAAGCCCGGTCAGCAAAATCTTCTCGTGCCAACTTCCCATTTTACCACCGAGTGCCTCTTCCAGCCCTGCCAGCTAATGTGAGCCGGGTCAGCGGGATCTTCACGGGGTCATCATTTTAATCTAGCTCTGAGTGACTTCCAGCCCTGTCAGCTAGTGAGAGCCTGATCAGCGGGATCTTCTCGGGCCAACTTCCCATTTTACCACCGAGTGCCTCTTCCATCCCTGTCAGCTAATGGGAGCCTGGTCAGCGGGATCTTCTCGGGGTCATCATTTCAATCTCTTCGTTCACTCACACAGTTCATTTGTCAAAGATCTTGAGCCACAAGAGAATTAATAATAAAAAAGAGAATATGTTACATGCAAGGCTCAAGGAGCGCTTCAAATCATCATCGCTCCTAGGTGTGACTTAGGGTCTCCCCCTCCACATTCTGGAGGTGATATCCCCCTGACTTTAGTGCTTCCTTAATGATGTATGGACCTTCTCAATTTGGATGAAGCTTCGTCACTGTTGCTGATCTCCCCGCAGCGTCCACCTTTTTTAAGACTAGATCCCCCTCCATGAACTGTTTGATTCTGATATACTTGTCAAAGTATTTGGTCATTCGCCGTTTGATCTCTTTAAGCCTGACGGCGGCCGTATCGCGAAGTTTCTCTATCAGATCCAGTGAGAGTCATAGCCCCCCCTTCGTTTTTTATCCTCCATTCCTCATCTCCTTCTTTGGCAGCTATAACTCGCGGCGATCTGACCTCGAACTCCACGGGCAGAACGACTTCACAACCGTGAGAAAGTTTAAAGGGGGTCTCTCCGGTGGCTGTGTTAGGGGCCGTCCTCAAAGCCCATAACATCGAGGAAAGTTGTTCTACCCAACTTCCTCTCAGGTTCTCCACCCTCTTCTTCAACAAATTCACAATGATATTGTTTGCCGCCTCCACCTGCCCGTTGCTCCGAGGGTGGTGGACGGAGGCAAACCTGAGGTCTATCCCCAGTTGAGTGCAGAAGCTGATGAACTCCTTGCTGACAAACTGGGGTCCATTGTCATTGACTATGGTCTGTGGGAACCCATGCCGGCATATGATCTCTCCCCATATGAAATTACGGATCACCTGGGAGGTCACCTTGATCAGCGCCTTTACTTCCAGCCACTTTAAGTAGTTGATCATGACTAAGAGAAACCTTCTCTGCTCACTTGCCTGGGAAAAAGTCCTACCAAATCCATCCCCCAGATGGCGAAGGGTCAGGGCGTCGTGGTGCTCCTAAGCCTCTGGGCGGGCAAAAGTTAAAGTGGAGCGTATAGCTGACACCTTTGACATTTCCTTGCGAATTTCATTGCATCCGTCCCAAGGGTCGGACAGAAGTACCGCTGTCGGACCACCCTTGCCTACAAGGTTCAGCCTCCCGAGTGGCTCCCGCACTCGCCGGAGTGCACCTCTTCCAGGATCTTCGGAACTTCTTCCTCTATCACGCACCGAGCCAGGAACCCCGACAGTGTCTTCCGGTGCAACCCTCCTTCGTGCATCAGATAATGAGTCGATTTGTGCCTGAAGCGCTTTTCGTCCTTGACCTCCTCCGGGAGTTTGTTTGTGGTTAAGAAAGTTATGAAGGGGTCTACCCATGAGGGGCGCCGATCCACCTCCATCAATTCACCCTCCTCAATTGTCGAGGGAAACAGTTCTATCATAATACCTCCGGTCCTGGGTCCGAACTTGGCCAACTGGTCGGCTGTCGCATTCTCCTCCCGGGGAACATGTCGAATGAAAAACGCTCGAAACCCGCCGATGATCCCCTTCACCTTAGTCAAGTACTTCACGAGGGTAGACTCCCTCGCCTCGTACTCACCCTTGATTTCTGATGTGACCACCAATGAGTCAGTGAACACCTCCACGTCTTGCACCCCCAGCTCTTTGGCCAGGCGTAGCCCTGCTATCAAGGCCTCATACTCCGCCTGGTTGTTAGTGACCGGAAAATGCAGGACCACGACCTGCTTTATTGTGACCCCCTGAGGGCTTACCAACAATATCCCTCCCCCCAGAGCATGCTTCCCCGATGCTCCGTCGACCAGCACCTTCCAGGCAACCTGTTGTGAAGGCCTCTCGCCCTCTACCTCGACGACATAGTCGGCCAAGAAATTGTCCACCGCATGTGCCTTGATTGAGAGTCGTGATACAAAAGAGATGTCAAACTCGCTCAGTTCGATGGACCATTTGACCAACCGTCCCGAGTGCTCCACCCCTTCGAAGATCTTGCGAAGAGGGTGGTCCGTCACCAACTTGATCGTGTGCGCTTGAAAGTATGGCCTAAGCTTTCTAGCTGAGATCAGTGTTGTAGATATCGGCCGACATGTCCGACATGTCGGCCGACATAAAGGTTTTGGGTGCAAACCTCAACGAAACCGATTTGTTTGACAAAAATATCGGTTTGTAAAAAAACGGCGATATATCCCGATATATCGATATATCTCTAACCCGATATTTCGGTTATTATATTTAATATATAAAAAACAAAGTTCACGGGACCCATATTTTTCTACTTCACGAGTCCATTTCACGCATTCGGCATTTCTCGCTCTACCCTAAATTTTACGGGAGAGTCGCTCTGGCGGAGTGGTCGACACTCGACAGCTCCTTCTCCGATGACGAGACAACGAATCGGCATCGCAGGCGAGGAGTATACGACGATGCCGGGCTTTCTACGAATTGGTATCGCAGGCGAGGACGCGGGGAGTCGATTCCGTGCTTTAGGGTTTCTGGTACTTCACTCCACTGTAAGCTCCTTTCTTCTTTTTTCTTCTTTCTTTTTGTTTTTGCGACAATTAAAAGTTTTATTTGGAGTTATTATATTGATCAAGGCATAAGATCTAAAAGTTTTTATTAAACTTGTGTTACTGTAAGCTTCTTACTTATGTTATAGTTATGTTTCTTTCTTGCAATAGCTAAGTTTATACTTTTCCTTGTGTAAATCTGCAGTGATTTTTGTTTCTCCTGTGCTAAGAAAAACTCCCTCCAACTTCACATAATTACATGGGCTTCTCCTTTTATCTTTCAAAATTATTTCAAAAAAAATGTTATAAATACTTATTTGTCTATACATTGTTATAGTTATTTGTATGTACATTTTTACTTATTTGCAAAAAATATGTTTATAAATACTGTAATCTTTATTTAAATATTAAAATCCGATATTGTAAAATATCCCCGATATATCCCCCGCAATCCGACATACGACATTTCAAACCCAAACCGACATGAATCCGACATCCGACATCTACAACCTTGGCTGAGATAACCAAAGAGAAAGTCAGCTTCTCTAGGATCGGGTAACGAAGCTCCGCCTTCTTCAAGATCCTGCTGACATAATAGATGGGCAACTGCTTCTTTCCCTCTTCCCTGACCAAGACGGAGCTCGGGGCCTCAGCCCCCACTCCCAAGTACAAAGTCAGGTCCTCCCCTTCCTTTGGTCTGTAAAGGAGTGGGGCTTGGAAGAGCAGACTCTTCAATGCCTGGAAAGTCTCTTCGCACTCTTTCGTCCACTCATTTTTGGTTCCCTCGCAGTACCCTGAAGAAGGGTGAGCACTTCTCCCCTGCCCGGGAGAGAAACCTACTCAGCCCGACGAGCTTCCCCATCAAGCGTTGAACCTCTTTGGTGTTACGTGGTGATTCCAACTCCATTATGGTCTTCACTTTGTCAGGGTTGGGCTCCACACTAGCGGGGGTGAGGAGATGACCTAAGATATTTCCTCTGCTCGCACCAAAGACACACTTTAGGGGGTTTAGCCGTATCTTGAATTTCCACAAGGCGGCAAACGTTTCTTCTAAGTCGAGCAAGTGGGAGTCCACGTCCCTGATTTTCACCATGAGATCGTCCACGTACACCTCCAAGTTCCTCCCCCTCTGACCTTTGAAGACCCGATCCATCATTCGTTGGTATGTAGCTCCTGCATTTTTTAGTCTGAATGGCATCATATCATAGATGAAGCACCCATCCCTCCTAATGAAGGAGACGTCCTTAACGTCGGGTGGATGCATCATGATCTGTTGATAACCTGAAAAAGCATCTTAAAAAGTCATCATAGAAAAACCGATGACTGAGTCAACCAGCGCGTCGATTCGAGGTAGGGGGTAGCAATCATTAGGGCATGATTTATTTAAAAGCGAGAAGTCTACACACATCCTCCATTGCTCATCTCCCTTCCTAACCATTACCACATTGGAGACCCAGCCTGCATACTGGATCTCGGATACAAAACCTGCTTTGATGAGCTTCTCCACCTCCTCCCGGATGGGCTCCTCCAACTTCGTGGCGACGGTCCTCTTCTGGCAAATGGGGCGTGTCTTGGGGTCAAGGTTCAAACGGTGACATGCCACATCTGCGTCGATGTCTGTCATGTCTGCCGCACTCCAAGCGAAGACGTCGATGTACTTCTGGATGCACTCTCGCATCCTCTCTCGGGGCTCAGGCCGCCGCTGATCTGCACCCTTTCCATCTTCCCTACCTTGGTGAAGACTTCCATCTCCACAACATCCTATGCCGGCTCCAGCCTGGATTGCTCTCACTCGCCTCTCAGCTTCTCCCCTTACTCAAGTACCTCCTCCTTCTCTTCTTCAACTTTCATCGCCTCCGCTCGGTTCTCCAGCAGCTCCACTCCCCCGGCCTCCGGGGCACGAACCACTCCTTCCTCCTCTCATTGCTCCTCTGCCACTACCTTCGTCACCTACGACTCATCAGCTACTCCTCCCCCGCTCGCTTCTAACTCCTCCTGCGCCGCCAACTCTCTTCCCAACTCTTCCGCCTCCGCCATCCAGGTTATGGTGTTGACGGCCGTTACATAACATTGTATCGCCATCTTCGGGTCTCCTTTGATCCGGACTTGGACCTCCCCCCCCCCCCCCCCCGCTGTTGAACTTGAGGCACTGATGGAACGAGGAGGGGACACAACGGAAGGCGCTGATGAGGGAGCGCCCAAAGATGGCTTTGTAGCTGCTCGGAGTGTCAACGATGACGAAACGGCAATTCCTCGACACCCCCAGCGTCACATGAAGACCAACCCCTCCTTCAACTTCCTCTCCTCTGAAAATCCGAACAATGTCCCGTTCGAGGCCAACACCCTCCTGACCTCCACCTTCTTCGCTTCGAAAGTCCCTTTAAAGATCACATTCACAGATCTCCCGTGGTCAACCAGGATCTGGGAGACCGTGTAGTTCTCGATGGCCGTCTGGATCATCAGAGCTTCGCAGAACAGATCCTCGTAGTTCGACATGTCCTTCGACGAGAAGGTGATCTTCTATTCCGGAGGGGGAGTTTGGGAAGTCGAGGTGACGCTCCTCCTGAACATAGTCTGGAAGCTCCCCTTGCGAGTGGCTTCAATTCCCACTCCCCCATAGATCACTCTGATCCCCCCACGAGCTCCCATGTCGGTCATGTCTTCGTCCCTGTCCTCCTCTCCTCCCGGAAGAACCTCCTCTATCCTCACCGGTGGCTGCTGCTAAACTTGCCCTTTGGCCTCTCTCACCTCCAGGAACTCTGGGCAGGTGACCGTCGCGTGGCCTTCCTCCTGATGGAAGTCACAAAAGAGCAACGCCACCCTACCCCCTTTTCTCCTTCCTCTTCTAGCTCCTCTTCTCATCCCCTCATCCCCCTTTCCCGGGCGATCGCCATTGCTTGATGCTGCTGCGGGAGGGGAGCCCTTTGTCCCTGCCTCCACGCTGGTGGGTTGAACCGCCCTTCACCCCCGCGGAAATTCTCCCCACCCTGAAATCCTCTCCCCTACCCCCGGGCAGGTCCCTCCTGGGGCCTCCAGCCCAACCGATTGTTCGGCTCCCGACGCCCCCAACCTTGCTGCTACCCCTGGATCCCCTGGCCTCGGGGCACTTCTCTCCTCTCTTCTCGCTGCCTTTCTGCTCCCGGCTCTTTCACCTCCTCCTCGACCAACTTGGCTAGCTTCTTGGCAAACGCTGGGTTGGCCATCTCACTTTCTATCTCCTTCGCCTCCCTCTCCATCAACTCTTCGAAGGAAAGGTGATGTAGGGCAGGCTGGGGTCGCGGGAAAACTAGACGTACTACGGGGTTTTACGATGAGGACGACCCAACACAGCACGAGCTTCACAAATTCCAAACGATTAATTTTGCGTAGATTAATTAAATAATTTTAAGCCCACGCAGAGATCCACCAAGGGGGTAGTGGCAAAGGAGAAAGGCACCTAGGCGTGGTTACGAATCGGGAGCGCAAGGATTTAAATTAAGACGGATTAGCCCTGCAAGTTAGCACAAAATTAAGTAACACAAGCACCATTCAATTGATAAACATAGCACAGAAATTTAAGCAAAGTAAACCATGCTGAGACTCAAATCCAAAAGACAACTTACAACCTTACGTGGAGCCAATCGGACGAAGGTGGGGCACCGAATATTGGGAGGAGTAGATCCGGGTCGGTGGAAGCCAACCGTGGGGAAGTGCGGTGGGTCACGGGCTGCGGGGAGTTAAGGCGGGGCTGATGTGGGCGGAGGGTTGGCGGATGGCTGTCGGGAGCAGGGGAGGGGGCCTGGGGTGTGGTCGTCGGGGCTGCAGGGGCTGGGAGTGGGGCGGCGAAAGCTGCTGGACGGAGGGAAGCTGGGGCGGCGGGCTGCTGGGTGACAGGGGGTTGGACGGAGGGTTGCTGGCGGGCAGAGGGCTGGACGGCGGGCTGCTGGCGGGCCGGGGAAAGCTTGACGGGGAGGCGGAGGGGCTGGGTAGCACCCGACGGGCGGCTGGAAGGCCGGGGCGCACCGTCGGAGGCGAGGAAGGGGACGGGCGGCAGCGGGAACACTAGGCGTCGCACCTGGGGGTGTTGGCGTCGCACCAATCGACCGGTTGAAGAGTCACTCAAGCATTCGGTCCCAAACCTTTCCTCTTGGCTCCTATAAATAGAAAAAAAGAGGCTAGGGCATCCGGAATCGATGGCTCAGATCGCCCAATCTTCCGGGTGCCCAAATAATGTCAATACATGTCCGAATAAAAGGAAACGAAATACGAAAAATACTCGCGTCGACCTTTCGGACACATCCACGGACTCGGATCGTCCGGAAGGGCCCTCAAAGTGCAGGATCATAAAATCACGCCCGCTTTCGGCGGGAATACACGTGTGTGGGCCAATGTCGACGTTGATCTCCATCAACTCCCCCCGGCTTAGTAGCATTCATCTCCGAGGAATGGAGACGATCATACTCCTGGCGTAGCCCGGGGGCAAGTCTCTCAAGCTCTGCAGGGGCGATCCAAGTGTCATCAAAGCTGGGACGGTCCCTCCAGTGGACCAGGTAGCGCAAGGTGCTCGGGTCTGCTGCTGTCATGTAATCATGGGCTAGGATGCCCTCAATGGCCTCCAGGCCCGTAGTAGTCTCTGCGGGCAGTGGCTCACTCTCTAATGAACTCTCCGGTGGAACAGCCGACGGCGGTGCGAGATCCCCAGGCGGTGACGCTGTGGGCAAGGACTGAGGGAGTGAAGGCGACAACGGGGAAAGTGGTGGCTCGAAGGGTGGCTCCGCGGGGAGGGGTTCGAAAGGATCCACATAAGTTTGTTCCTCGTAGTATGGAGTCAAGTCTTCTACATTGAATACTCTGCTGAGCCCCATGTGCCTTGGAATATCAATCTCATAGGCATTTGGTCCTATCTTTTGTACCACCGTATAAGGGCTCATCCGCCTAGCATTTAGTTTCTTTGCAGTCCCAGAGGGGAACCTCTCCGCGCGAAGACAAACCAAAACCTGTGTCAATCTCAAAACTCCTTTCCCTCCTGTGGACATCCGCATAGGCTTTATAATTATCATTACTTGTTGCGATTTTTTTTCGGATGGATTCGTGAAGCTCATGCATGTGCTGGATAAAGGACTCAGCCGACTCACTAGGGCGGGACTCAAGTGAGAGGGGAATTAAATCAACCGGCTTTCTGGGTTCGTACCCTAACAGGATATGGAATGGGCTATGGCCAGTAGTCCTATTCACCGAGCTATTATACGCGAACTATGCTAGGGGCAACACCGAGTCCCAAGTACACACATGCTCACCAACAAGGCAGCGTAAGAGGGAGCCCAAACTCCTATTGACCACCTCAGTCTGTCCATCCGTCTGTGGGTGGTAGGCGGTGGAGAACTTGAGGGTGGTGCCCGTCTTCATCCATAGTGTATTCCAGAAATAGCTCATGAACCGGACGTCACGATCAGACACTATAGAGGAAGGTAATCCGTGATACTTGAAGACCTCTCTAAAGAATAGGGCGGCCACCGAGGAGGCATCGGCCGTCTTGCGGCATGGGATGAAGTGGGCCATCTTCGAAAAGCGATCCACGACAACATAAATGGAATCATGTTTCTTGGGCGTGCGGGGCAACCCAAGAACAAAGTCCATGCTGATGTCAACCCAGGGTTTGTGAGGGATCGGCAACGGGGAATACAGGCCGCCGGGTTGGCGGGATCCTTTCGCCGTCTGGCACGTCCTACAATGCCTAATCACGCGCGCGACGTCTCCTTTCATCGAGGGCCAATAGAACCGATCCTCAACCAAGGCGATGGTCTTGTCTCGCCCGAAGTGCCCGGCGGCGCCTCCCGCATGCATCTCCCAGATCAAGAAGTCACGGAGAGAAGTGGAGGGAATGCAGAAGTCGGGCGCCGAAGAACAGGTATCCCTCGGAAACCGTAAACCCATCAATAGTGTCTGGAGGGTTCCGGGTGAGGGACCTATAGATATTTCCAAAATCCGAACATTCGGCATACTCAACAACGAGGCGCTCAAAACCAGTGACATGTGTGCTCATCGCCTGCAGGAGGCTAATCCGGCGACTCAGGGCATCGGCCGGCTTGTTTTCAACACCCGCGCGGTGTTTAATAACGTAGTGATAGCTCTGCAGAAACTCTACCCACTTGGCGTGCCTATGACTAAGCTTTGACTGGGACTCAAGATATCGTAAAGCCTGATGATCAGAGTACAACACGAACTCCTTGTGCAGGAGATAGTGCCGCCAATACCGCAAGGTCTGGACGATTGCATAAAATTCACGGTCATACGTGGAATACCGCTGGCGGGCCTCGTTCAGCTTCTCACTGAAATATGCAATGGGATGGCCCTCCTGGCTAAGTACTCCACCGATCCCTAGGCCTGAAGCGTCACACGCTATCTCGAAGGCTAGGCTAAAATCTGGCAATCTAAGGACAGGGGCGGAAGCTAGACGATCCTTGATCTCCTCGAAGGCCTTAGTGGCGGCCGTGGTCCACACGAAGTCTCCCTTACGAAGGCAGCTCGTAAAGGGGGCCATAAGTGCGCTAAAACCTCGGACAAACCTCCTGTAGAAGGTGGCCAGTCCATGGAAACTCCTGGCCTCGTGGATGGTCGTGGGGACAGGCCACTCACGGATCGCTCTCACCTTGTCGGGGTCCACAGCGATGCCTGACGCCGAGATAATATAGCCAAGAAAGTGAACCGATTCAGCCAAAAAATCACACTTCTTCATATTGATAAATAAATGCTCCTTCCTGAGGGTATCGAACACCAATCGGACGTGGTGTAGGTGGTCAGTGCGCTCCTGGCTATAGATAAGAATATCGTCGAAGTACACAACTAGGAACTTGCCCATGTAGGGCCGCAAGATCTGAGTCATCACCCGCATGAACGTGCTAGGGGCATTCGACAATCCGAACGGCATCACCAACCACTCAAATAGACCATCCTTCGTCTTGAATGCCGTCTTCCATTCATCCCCCTCGCGGACCAGTTGGTTGATGAGAGCTTGCCTGAAAGCTCTTTATCAAGGAGGTCAGGGGATCGAGACCTGACCTCAACAACCTACCGTGCGCCTGTGGTTGGGCCAGGAGATGGGTTGGGGTGTACGGCCCGCGGGCCTGATAAAAGGGACGCCATGGTGTGACGCCTTGGTGGGCCCGACAGTGGGCCGCCAGACGTGGGCCTCTGGCTAGTCCAGGTACGAGGCATGGTCGACAGAGCGGGTCGGCTCTGGGTCACTGCATCATAAAAGTGCACTTTTTTGATGCAGTGACCCAGAGCCGACCCGCTCTGTCGACCAGGCCTCGCACCTGGCCTAGCCAGAGGCCCACGTCTGGCGGCCCACTGCCGGGCCCCCCAAGGCATCACACAATGGCGTCCCTTTTATCAGGCATGCGGGCCGCACACCCCAACCCATCTCCGGGCCCAACCACAGGCGCACGGTAGGTTGTTGAGGCCAGGTCTCGATCCCCTGACCTCCTTGATAAAGAGCTTTCAGGCAAGCTCTCATCAACCAACTGAACCGCGGATCAGTTGGTTGATGAGAGCTTGCCTAAAAGCTCTTTATCAAGGAGGTCAGGGGATCGAGACCTGGCCTCAACAACCTACCGTGCGCCTGTGGTTGGGCCCGGAGATGGGTTGGGGTGTGCGGCCCGCAGGCCTGATAAAAGGGACGCCATTGTGTGATGCCTTGGTGGGCCCGGCAGTGGGCCGCCAGACGTGGGCCTCTGGCTAGGCCAGGTGCGAGGCCTGGTCGACAGAGCGGGTCGGCTCTGGGTCACTGCATCAAAAGGGGGCACCCTTTTCAGCTCCATGCTGAAGAACTCCTGCCTCAAGCCAAGGATGAAGGCGAGCATCAGGGTATACCCTGGAACCTCCTGAACCAGAAGGATCTCTTCCTGGAACCGATCGACATAGTTCTCCAATGTCTCCTCTGGCTTTTGCTTGATTGCGAGCAGACACTCAGCTCCATTCCTCCTCTTCTTCGACGTTGAGAACCTCAACAGGAACCCGCTTCACAAGTCCTCAAAGCAGTAGATGGAACTTGCGAGAAGCTGATGAAACAAGTCCTTGGCCTTCTCCTTCAGAGTGATGGCAAAAAATCGGCATTTGAAGGAGTCCAACATCTGCCTGATGGAAACGACATCCCCGAACCATTTAACATGTTGCACCGGGTCATCCCTGTCCGTGTAGTAGGACATCTCTGGCTCTCTAAACCCGTCTGGAACCAGGGCCGAGATGATCAACTCGCTGAAAGGACTCCCACCACCCACCTGGCGAGTAGGCCCATCTCGCGCCCTGGGCTCGCTGACCCTGTCTGCACTCGCCTGCCCAGGGAAAATTTCTCGCCCAGCGAGATCCCTCTCGCCGCTCTCGACCGGGACCTCCTTCCTGGGTCACTGACCGGGGGCGTTCTCGCCCAGAGATGGGGTCGCGACAACTGGAACAGAAGGCGTGGCCCACTCGCCTCTCGCGGAGAATGTTAGGGGGATGGTTTGTAGAACATCCCTCTTGAAGTCCTCTAGCATCCCGATCGTGACATCACTAGCCGGGGGTGGCGAGTCGGCCGAGCCAGCTCCTTCGTCCTCGCCTCTAGCCATGAAACTTAGCTCAAGATTTTCCTATGTAAGCTACGGACCACGCACACCGCACCAAAAATGTTGAAGCCAAAACTTGGCCTCAAAGAGAGTTCGGACCATGGGTGTAGCTTGCACTTCTCCCAAACTTGGGCTCCTGACCAATCGCTAGGAATTAAAAAACTGACTCTGAGCTGCAGCGTTGAGGTCCCACCACACACCCGGAAGATCTCTAGAGCGCTTCTCCTCGCAAGCCAAAAAGCTGAGCTGGGCACCTTGGAGAGCTTACACAGCTGAACCAAAATAACTCGAGGAAGAAGCCAAAAATGAACTGTTTGCCCTCCAAAGGTGCCCACAAGGTCTATTTATAGATTCCTGAACTTGATCTGCCAACAGCGTAATTCCATTGTCCCATTTTGCTATATGCAGCCCAATTGGGTCTATCAACAGTGTAATTCCGCTGTCCCATTTTGCTATATGCAACCCAATTGGGTCCGCCAACAGCGTAACTCCGCTGTTCTGAAAGGCTATTTGCAGACTCTGCATCCAGATAACTTTGCCTCTGGACCCCGCTGGGCGAGTGGTCCATGAAGGAACCACTCGCCTGAAGAAGCGAATGCTGGGGTGAGCCAAGCATTCGCCCCCCACAGCTCCTCAAAGGCGAGTGTGGGATTCACATGTCATTCGCCTGATTTGGCAGGAACTTTTCCGCACTTTGGCGAAAGCCCTTCCGCCTGACTTGGCGAAAGCCCTTCCGCCTGACTTGGCGAAAGGCCTTTATTCTCTCTGTGTGAGTGCGGGTCTGCCTACCCCACTCGCCTATTTTGACCAGCTTGAACCTGAGGGTCCATGACTTCGTCGGGGGGTCTCACTCAGCGAATACAAGGTTGTACATACAGAATGTTGTTTTACTCCAGGATGAATCAGAGAGAACAAGGATAAATGGATTAATAAGCACGTTAACAAAATGCATGCTAACCTTGCTGATTTCAAAAAATAAACTCACCGGGCACAATTATTCACTAAGTTGCAAAACTTGTAAATATAGTGCTAAGGTGCTTTAATATAACATCCAGCAGATTATTTGAAAATTCTCAATCCTTTAACTTCCAGTTATAAGTATAACGGTTTTCAATATTCTGGTGTAAAACAATGTGAAAGAACTGTAACAAAAATAATTAAATTTTGAGAAATTTAACAGCAGAAAATTTTCTATGATGAATCAGAAACAATCAAGCTAATCTGCTTCTTAGAGTGACAAAGGAAGCTCAAAATATTATACTGCAAACAAATACTACAATAGAGAGACTCCTAAACTCAGAAAAAAAGTATTTCAAAATTAATATAGAATATTTGAAGCCACGTAGAAAAAGAAAAAAAAGCTCCAACTCGTAAAGCTAAAAAACCAATGATCAATTCAATTCTAATGAGGGTTTGGGGAAAAAGAAGAGGATAAAAATCTGCTCTTTCTGCAAGTTTCTTCAACACAAGCTTGCTCTCAAAAACAAAACTATAATACTGCATACAATGAAGGAACAGTACATGAAGTCCGACCCAAACAAAATCATTTATTTAATGTCGAATTTAATACTACATCTATTGATTCAAATGAAGAATTTTAGCAAATCATAGACTGCAGCTACTGCAAATATTTAATTAGAAGTGATAGCAAGGATTGTTGTCAATAGCTTAAAACGTGAAAAGCTTAGTTGGGAAATATAGCATACCAAGGCGGGCAAAGAAGTCCTCCAATACTCCAAGAAGATCACCAAGGGTGAGACCTCGATCACAAATGAGCCCTTAGCACCGTAAACTTGGAACTCGTTAAAATATAATCACCCGTATAACAACAAGAGAAAAAGTGCTTCAGTACCTTCAATCTGATGGAATTCTGCAAGGTGAGTTCGATCTACAGCTTCGTTGCGGAAAACACGATCAATGGAGTAATACCTCTTGGGATTGAAAGATTTCTGGACACAGTACACAATATCAACTTGTTTTCCCTCCCATTAGTAATAAAGGACTATTATAGCTTCTTTTTCCAGTTTTCTTCCATTTATATCAAGAAAATACCTATGCACTTTTACATATTGATCCTCAATCAACTTATTTATTTGAGACAAACATTTTACTTTCCATACATGATTTTTTATAATCTTGCTAGTTAAAACAAAAGATTTAGATATAGTGTATAATAATAACAAGAAAGGAAATACCAAGAACTGAAGAATATAAAAATTCACGAAGAATTGTACCTGCCGAGCCAACTTATACAGCATCCTGGCAGAAACTGCAGTTGTGTGAGTTCTAAGCAGATTCTTATCTGCTTCCTCCCGTTTCCATTTGTACCTATACCTGTAGAAGATGCGCAAATCAGAATTAACCATGGATGAATAACTATAGAATTACAGTCCACATACCCCATTGATCCATAATCACCCGATTCATGAACATGTTTCACTTTGTCAACATAATCTTCTGGTAGTTCTCTAGTAGATGAAGGAACTGCAATTCAATCAAGCAGTTCATTAAAATCATAATTATTAAAAAAGAAAAATTCTAAAATGAAAATCTAGGACCTTTGAGAAAGAAAGTATCATGTGAATCACGAGCTGGGTGCTGTTGAGGTTGGAATAGAGCATCAAAATTCCAGAAGCTAAAAAAAGAAATTAAGATATTGGAACAGAGCATCAAAATTCCAGAAGCTAAAAAAAGAAATTAAGATGAAAATATATTACTAATAAATTAGTTTGACAGTATGCCACATAACAGAACTTTAGAAGCATGATCAGAAGTCCGGGTAAGCATCCAGTAAGATTGATGTAGCACCCAGAAAACATAAACATAAATTTTGAAGAGGAAAAAGACATTTCTAAGCTGTAAAAGAATATACATGTCAAATGGAAGATACTAGTTAGCTAAAATATCATGAAACAAACATAATGCTTCTGTCTAATACATATACTTTGATGATTAAATTTTATCAATATAATCCCAATAATTAAGGCGGGAACATTAAATATTGTAGTCAAATAAAAAACAGTTTCATCCACATCCTACCAATATATGACTCATTAATTCAAGGAAAACTTACGTCCACACATTAAACATTTTGAAAACTAGTTTATAACTTACATTCACTTTATTTGCAAAACAAAAGGAGGCTGAACATTAGTAAAGTTCCTTCACTATTTTTTACTGTGAAGAAGCTCAATAACATGTATAAACTAAACACTGAAGTACATTACCTGCTTTCAACATAGTTATTAGTTGGCATTTCCTCAAAGCTGCACAAAGAAGTCGCTGTCAGAATCCAAAGCAATATTGATCAAATCTATCTTTAGGATATAAAAATGTTCACTTCTATTACCCCATCTGAAGAAATATGCTTTGTATGGCATCCCGCACCTGTAAGAATTTGACTTCATAATTAAGTGGACAAAAAAAATTTGATCATGTGAACCTCAGCAATGTGAACACTAAAGTACTCAACACGAGACATCCAAAATATAATCATTATATTACTTTTGTAAGGAAAGATCCCCCAGGATGCTATGTTGTACAGTGTTTTGTTGTATAGGTAAGCAAACCAAGTGTAACATATAGGATCATATAAATACCACATAGAATAACTTGTAAAGGAATCGATTCAATTTCTTAACTCTAATCTCAAGCTTTCTTCATCATTCTCGGATTCTAGTTCTACAGTTTAGGCTCCGTTTGGGGGGACTTATTTTCACCGGTCAAGCGGTTACGACTGCATGAACCGAACCTTATGCGGTCGTAACCGCTTGACCGGTGAAAATAAATCCCCCCAAATGGAGCCTTAATTTTGTGGACCTCATAGCAATAATGTAAAATTCTCCACACTTTAACAAGAGATAATCATTTCCAATGTTGTCAAACAAGCTTCCTAAAATAAGATAAGTAGAATCGAAGCTTATATAATAATACTCTCAATACTCATAATATAAAGCATGCACCATATAATTAACATTGAAGTCAGCAATGCAAAAGAAAAATTAGAATGAAAACATTCAATTACTCATCATCAAGACATCAACTATCAATCAACAATGACAACAAAATATTATATTATTGTATTCTTCTTCATCTTCATCATCTCTAAAAACTAGAAGCTTATAAAATCCCTATTATGAGAAAAAGCATTCCACTTTTCTACTCTGCTAAACTTAGGATCAATACTTGGAGTGGAGTAAGTGCTGTGCACATGACATTTTTACTGAGAAGTGAAAGGGTTTTTAATTACTAAAATTTAAGGTCCTAGATTCCCTTCTTTTAACACAGAACCCTCGACCTCCCTGTCAAGCCTTATGTGCCCCCAGGTGAAGAGAAAAAGGTGCACACCTGGGCCATAGGTTTGCTTGGTTCAGATCGCCCACCTAGACATAAAGAGGTTCGGGCCGGCGTGCCTAGATCGTCTCTTGTCTTAAGCGTTCCTTTAATAGTATGGATCATTTCCACCCTAATTTGAATCTTTTTTTCGGAATTGTTACCATGGTGAATAATATTGGGTTATAGCTTAAAAGTTCCACGGATGGATATGGTTTCTGTTAGAAAAGCCCAATTAAGGGCTCATGTTTTCTTCTTTCTCTCTCCTTGTATTAGTCCCACATCATGTATTAGGATTTCTCTCTTCCTTCTTCTCCTATATAAGTGTGTGTATACTTGTAACTATTTATCAAGAGAATATATACAAGGTTTTGGGCCTCTCTTTACATGATATCAGAGTCAGGTTTTCCGGCCTCGCGGTTTCTCCTTTACTAACCGCACGGCTTTGATTCTTCGCCTATCCACTCTTCTTTTGCGGCATGATCTTCTAACCGCACCGGGTAGCGGCCTGTTTCTACCTGTCTCTTCTCTCAACGGCTTCTCCTTTGTTAAGCCGCTGCCCTCTCCTCTTCCTCTCTCCCTCCCGTGGATCCACCCCTCCGTCCATTTTATAACCTCTCCACTCCCTCCTGTGGGCCCCACTTCTCTCTGCGGCTTCACTTGTCACTTGTGGTTTGTCTGCTTCTAGCCGTCCGGCCTCTCTCTCCTCTAGCCGCTTGAGTTCCTACTCGCGGCCTCTCTCCTCTAGCCGCTCGAGTTCCTACTCGCGGCCTCTCTCCTCTAGCCGCTCGCGTTCCTGCTCGCGGCCTCTCTCCTCTAGCCGCTCGAGTTCCTACTCGCGGCCTCTCTCCTCTAGCCGCTCGAGTTCCTGCTCGCGGCCTCTCTCCTCTAGCCGCTCGAGTTCCTGCTCGCGACCTCTCTCCTCTAGCCGCTCGAGTTCCTACTCGCGGCATCTCTCCTCTAAGCCGCTCGAGTTCCTACTCGTGGTCTCTCTCTTCTTGCCGCTCGAGTTCCTACTCGCGGTCTCCTCTCTGCTAGCCGCCCGGCCTCCTCTCTGCTAGCCGCCCGGCCTCCTCTCTGCTAGCCGCCCGGCCTCCTCTCTGCTAGCCGCCCGGCCTCCTCTCTGCTAGCCGCCCGGCCTCCTCTTTGCTAGCCGCCCGGCCTCCTCTCTGCTCGCTGCCCGGACTCCTCTCTGCTAGCCGCCCAGTCTTTCCTTCTGCTAACCGCATGGCGTCTGGTGCTTCCACTGCCACCTCTGTTGCGTCCTTCTCTGCGGAAAGTATCACCTGTCTCTCTCATTATCCTTGTTGGATCGTTGATTCCGGCGCTACTCACCATATCACCTCCCAGAAACCCACTGCGTATCTACAAACGCCTCATCCTGCTCACATCACTGTGGCCAACGGTGACACCCTACCAGTCCCTGGCTCCGCTGCTCTTCAGCTCACGCCGACCCTTTCTCTTTCCTCGGTTCTTCACGTTCTGGGGTCTCCTTTCAATTTATTATCTGTTAGTCGTCTCACACACAACCTTGATTGTTGTATTACCTTTTCACCTTCCTCTTTTCTTATGCAGGATCGCCGCACCCGGCGTACCATTGGTACGGGACAGCTGGTGAATGGGTGGTACATCTTGGATATCCCACCACCTCTTCTCTCTGCCATCTCAACGGATGATTGGCATCGCCGCCTTGGACATGCTCCCCTTTCGATCCTCAAGCGGGCTCTTCCTGATATACCTTTACGGGAGTTCTCTTGTGAATCTTGTATCTACGGCAAACAACATTGTTTTTCTTTCCCCCCTGCATGTACCAGGAGTAGTACTCTCTTATCTTTGGTTCATTCTGATGTCTGAGGTCCTTATAAAATCCCTAGTATTTTTGGTTTTCGCTATTTTGTCACGTTCATTGACGATTACTCTCGTACCACGTGGCTCTATTTACTACACGATCGAACTGAACTTCCCTCTGTATTTCGCGCCTTTTTACTTGAGATGCGTACGCAGTTCGCTACCCCCCTCAAAGTCATTCGCACTGATAATGCTCGGGAATATACGGGTCGTGCCTTCTCCAATCTCTGCACTGACTTTGGTATCATCCATCAAACTTCATGTGCGTATAATCCTCAGCAAAACGGGGTGGCTGAACGCAAAAATCGTCATCTTTTCGAAATTGCGCGCTCCCTTATGTTCCAAATGCACGTTCCCATCGAATATTGGAACTTTTTTGTCTCCACTGCCTGTCATCTCATCAACCGTCTTCCCTCCTCTGTTCTTGATTTTGCCTCACCCATCCAACTCCTTTATCCCTCCACCACCCTCACCTCTCTCCCACGCGAATCTTCGGGTGTGTTTGCTATGTCCACCTTTTTGGCTCTCCTTCCGACAAACTTGCTCCTCGGGCCACCAAGTATATGTTTGTTGGCTACTCCCGCACTCAAAAGGGGTACGTTTGCTACTCTCCTACTGACGACAAGCTGGTCGTTTCTGCGGATGTCACCTTCTGTGAAGACCAGCCCTTCCACTTACCCAACACCACCTGCTCTTCTGCTCCCTCTCTTCCCCAGCCTGTTGTGCCAGTCACGCCATCTGTGTCGTCTTCTTCCTCCTCTCCCCCCCCCCCCCCCCGTTCCTCCTCGGGTTCCTCCACCACTTATCTGTGTCTACTCTCGTCGCCCATCTAAGGATACTCTCGTGCCCCAGCTCCCCGCCACCAGCGATGCCTCGGCTACGGCAGATCAGGCTCCCGTCTCCACAGCTCATTCTGTGGCCCACTACGTCTCTCTACATCGGCTAACGCCGCCTCTCTACGTGTTTGCCACCTCTCTTTCCTCTATTTCTATTCCTAACAATGTGCAGGAGGCGCTTCAACACCCAGGGTGGCGGGCCGCTATGCATGATGAAATGCGGGCTCTCTGGGCTAACCGGACCTGGTATCTGGTTCCTCTTCCTGCTGGTCACACCTCTGTTAGCTGCAAATGGGTTTATGTCATTAAACATGCGGCGGATGACACTATCGACCGTCTGAAGGCTCGACTTGTGGCACGGGGCTTTACTCAGCAGCATGGCCTTCATTACGAGGAAACATTCTCTCCCGTGGCCAAATTGAACACGGTCCGCGTTCTCCTCTCCTTGGATTTTCATCGTCACTGGCCACTTTATCAGCTGGACATTAAAAATGCCTTCCTCAACGGCGATCTACAGGAGACAGTTTATATGCAGCAGCCTCCCGGGTTTGAGACCACGGGGGAGTCTTTGGTATGTCACCTTCGGAAATCCATTTATGGTCTCAAACAGTCCCCGCGTGCGTGGTTTGACAAGTTCAGTAAGGTGGTCTGTGCTAGTGGCTTCACTCGGAGCTCGGCTGACTTTTCTCTATTCACCCGACACCGGTCAATCGGGACTGTGATTCTTCTGGTCTATGTTGACGATATCCTGATTACTGGCGACGACAAGGCAGGAATACAACAGATCAAGGAACAGTTGAATTCCGCCTTTCAGACCAAAGATCTGGGCAACCTTCGCTACTTTCTTGGGCTCGAGGTCGCACGACGCCCTGATGGTCTTGTGTTATCTCAAAGGAAGTACTGTATGGACCTCCTTCATGATGCAGGTTATTCTGGGTGCAAACCTGCGGATACTCCTATGGACGCAAATCACAAGCTCTCGGCCCATAGCTCTGACTCGGACAAGCTGCTTACAAATCCGGAATATTACAAACGCTTGGTTGGGAAGCTGATCTACCTTACGGTGACTCGACCAGACAACTCATTTGATGTGGGAGTTGTGAGCCGTTTCATGCACGCTCCTCGGACATCCCATCTTCAAGCTGTCGAGCGCATCCTTCGATATCTCAAGATCGCCCCCGGACAAGGACTCGTGTACAAGCCATCCACATCTCTATCTCTTGTCGCGTATTCTGACGCTGACTATGCAGGATCTATTGATGATAGGCGTTCCACAACTGGGATCTGTACTTACTTTGGTGGACACCTCATAACTTGGCGTAGCATGAAACAGACTGTGGTTGCGCGTTCCTCTGCTGAAGCCGAGTACCGGGTTATGGCTGCTGTTGTTTCTGAGCTAACCTGGCTTGAAGGCCTTCTGGGAGACTTAGGTGTTCGTCTCTCATCTCCGACAACCTTATTTTGCGACAGTCAGGCAGCAATTCATATTGCCAAGAATCCGGTTTTTCACGAACGGACAAAGCATATCGAAGTTGACTGTCACTTTATCCGGGAAAAGGTACAGTCAAAGACGATAGACTTGGAGCATGTTCCTGCTACCGACCAAGTTGCGGACATCCTGACGAAAGCTCACTCCAGGCCACTATACTACCAGTTCTTATCCAAGCTTGGTGCCTACGACTTGTACGCTCCAGCTTGCGGGGGAGTGTTAGAAAAGCCCAATTAAGGGCCCATGTTTTCTTCTTTCTCTCTCCTTGTATTAGTCTCACATCATGTATTAGGATTTCTCTCTTCCTTCTTCTCCTATATAAGTGTGTGTATACTTGTAACTATTTATCAAGAGAATATATACAAGGTTTTGGGCCTCTCTTTACAGTTTCAACACCAACAAACACATTTTAATGAAAATTTAGATTTAAGTTTTAACAATTAAGATTTAAAAAAAATCAGAATGTCAAACAAAATCAAGCGTCCCCAATCCACCCCTTTGCTCCACTCAAGAAGAGATTTAACGTAATAAATGAACCACCAGGTGGTGCTTAACAAGATGCTTTTTCAAGATCAGTCACTGCCATCCTATACACCTCATGATATTGCAAGAAGAGTTGTCATAGGAAAAAAATTTATATTTTGGGGAAAGATTAAGTACCGAATCATAACAGAGAGAATAAGGCTTATTTGGGAAGGTACTCAAAAAAAAATCAGATTACTTTGATAGTTATGCTGCAAAAAAAAAGAAGGGGAGAGATGGGAAGAACAGGACTAATCATGGTTCACCTCTTTGACATCATATCTCATCATCTAGAGATCTAGCTGGGAGCCAAATTAGAAGACCATGTGAGCTCCAAACTTGCTAATTCATGCACAAATGACTCATTGGGCCACATATTGGTGCAGCGAGACTTCAAAGGTGTCAAAAACTTGGGTTTGGGAGCCCTTGGCACAAGCAGCGCTCCATACTCTGAGATGATCGTGCACAGACAAAGTATAGATAGGCCAAAGCATTATGAAACAAGACTACAACATAAGCGTTGGCAAGGTGGTGTTATGGGCATAGACTAGGCACCATATGTGACCATATGTATTATTTTATTAATGTTGTGTCTTTATTTATATCGAGTTTAGCGTAGGTTCTTTAAAATACAATGAGTTTATGAAAGAGTATTAAATGTTAAGAGTTATGAGTCATTATGACGGTGTTAATTGTTAGAGCTACTGTTATCATGTAAGCCTATTTAAAGGCACGGATTGTATGGAATGAAGGCAATTAAGAAGTAAGTTTATTTCCTTGTCTTGTATGAAATTGCGACATCTCTCTCTCTCTCTCTCTCCGAGCAAAACTCCACTTAGGCGGCGGCAGTTCCGGTTTCGTAGTATCTTCCAGCCATCCTCCGACATCTCTATCAATGTTCTACAACGAGCTCGTGACAACTTGGTATCAAAGTCATATCTTCCACATTCCGCTGCCACCAGTGCCAAAGGGACTCATCCCGTCCCCCTCTGGTTTTCACAGGCAGATCACCACCAGTAGCAAGAAGAAACCAAAGAAGATATTGCAGCCCCTCTGGTTTTCATGGGACGGTGCCACGGTCTATTGTCGACGCCCCGAAGACTTGCTAACTTCTCGAACCCATGTTATTAGCAGAGCACTGATCTACTGTCGACACCACTACGGCTACAATCGTCACCTGTGACGTTTTATTCTGTGTTCACCACATCGCCTATCGTCGACGTGGCTTCTAGTCAACGTTGTCCTCGACTTCATTCGCCATTGATATTGTTCCTCGATCGGCACTACCAAGATCTCCAGTCGTTCGTGGCCACCAAGATTTATAGCAAACAATGCTCAACAAGATCATCGACAGTCGGTTCACACCTTCATTTCCTTATTCGAGAGCATTGCTATCTTCTGGAGCCCTCAGTGCGCTCGTATCGAGCATCCAAAGCTCTTCCTCCCTCGAGACTTGCATCTCCTCGAGCAGTGTTTTTTTTTCGTCCCGGACATTTTGATCCCCGCTCCGCTCCTTTTAGCCGCATGCATCCAAATACATTAATGAATTTTATTTTTAATTGATTAATCAATTTGTTAATTAATTAATTAATAATTAATTCATTATATATATATATATTAATTGATTACTTGATTTGGTGATTACATTTTGTATCCTAACAAATGACATCTGAGGCGACCCGACAAAAAGATTTGGAGGCCACGATGGTCACTCAATGAGTCTACACTGCTCTACACCGCCATCATCTCCAAATTCGACAACATGATAGTTGCACACAAAAGTAAACAATTGCTCATCACACAACCGATGATTTTACCAAACCAGGTACAAGTCATTGAAAGCCCAGATAGTCCAGTAGTCACTCAACAACTGTCACATAATGTTAAGCTCCTTCAAAAAGATGCTCATCTGCCATACGTCGATTGTGCGAAGATCCTCGATGACTCTCCTTGTGCACACACGAAAACCGATATGGTTTTGAGCAGTTATCAAACATCAGTGGATTATTCACCATTCTACTGGTAGAACGACGACATCTTTCCAATAAGGCACTGTTACGTGACATTGTTTTGGTAAGTCTTTATCACTAGCTACCAGTCACAACTTCATGTCCAGAGTCCTTACTATGGTTCTGAGCTTGAGGACAAGCTCTCAAAAAAGGAAGGTTGGTATGTTATGGGAATAGGCTAGGCACCCCTATAACCATATGTGTTATTTTATTAATGTTGTGTCTTTATTTATATCAAGTCTAGCGTAGGTTCTTTAAAATATGATGAGTCTTTATGAGAGTATTAACTGTTAAGAATTATGAATCATTATAAAGGTGTTAGTTATTAGAAGCTACTATTTAAAAGCATGGGTTGTATGAAATAATGAAATCCAAAAAGTTAGTCTATTTCCTTGTCTATTGTATAAGATTGTGGTATCTCGCTCCCTTCGAGTGAAGAAGTTGCAAGGTGTAGTTGAAAATGTCTTGGAGCTCAAGGCATAAACAACACTCATGCAAGAACTTGTTGGGTGACAACTATGGCGCAGCAGGTGGTGAGTGCTACAGAAATAGAAGGAAAAACATAATAATTTAAACTACCAAATAACTCATAGGTCATTTTAATGGTTATTGTATGCTTCTACAAAGCAGAATTTTCCTGGCCTGTACTATTTGTCATACCACTATACACATGCATATTTATCCCAATAGTAATTTTGTTCCAAGAACTACAGTAATTCACTGAATTAAAAAGAAATAAAGAAGTCATACCTTAAGCAAAGGTTGTAGATAGCCAATCTGGATTGGTTGTACTTGAGCACTAAGATTATACTCTTTGAACTCTAAATCCCTCCAGTCACCCCTTGATTGAGAAAATTGAAAACAAAAAGGTTAGTAGATTTAAAGTTATATTAAAACATATATGCACAATGTTACCCCTTAGGGTTTCACAGCTCTAGAACAAGAAGGTTGAGGGGAAGGAGAGAGATCCAAGGGGGAAACCCTCTTGGCCAAAACTAGGCTCCAATTTCACTTCATGATAATCCCAGTGTTATGTGCCTCCCTCTTGGATCTCGTGACCGGCGGGGGAGCTATGGCGGAGGGTTGCTTGCGGCCTGAGAATGGCGGAGGGGGGCTGTGCGAGATCGCGGGATGCGGGCGCTGCGGGTTTGCGGAATGCGGTGGCTAGGGTTAGCCCTGAACCGGGAACCGAAAATAGAAGAGGAGGGGGTTTAGAGAGAGAGAGATAGGAAAGAGGGCAGATAAGAGAGAGAAGGGGTTTATGTTTCTAATTTTTTGCTTGCCATTCAAGCCCAACCAGCCACTATTTTAGTTCACAAAACAAGCCCTCATTTGGGCTTACGACAAATAGGCACAATATTTAAAAATAACACAACAAAATACGAAGATAATTGGCGCCGTCTCGCCAAATAACATCGCTGCCCCCGTCTGAAGACAGCTTGTCCTCAAGCTGGACCGAAGGGTATTGCAGTATCTTCTCTGCATGTCGCGTCATCATTGGGAGGATCATCTACTTCAAGCCATCCCGGCGTGAAATGTTCATCACAATTGTAGCACAAGCTTTCTCGCAACGCTCAACCATGTTGGTGCGAGACAAACGACAGCGAACAATAGGCCGCGGTGAATCGTCCCGGAGTGGAGCCTTGTCAGGCAAGTTGGCTAAAGAGTAAGCGTCGTGATAGTCCTGATGTCCCAAAAGCGGACGATCTAAATAGTAGTCGTCGTTCACAATCCCTGGCGAGGCTCATAGCTGTGTTGAGATCACATGGCAGAAGGAATTCCACATCCCAACGTAATCGCTCGGGAAGGCCGGCGGTGAAGAGGGGAACTTGCTGCTCCGGTAAGACGAACATTGCCCTAGACAGTAGAATTTGGAATTGTTCAAGATAGGTGTCAATGGAGTTGTCCTATTTGAGGTTCACTAGATCGCCGAGTGGGTTTCCCTGTAGAGCAGGACCAAACCTCAGGGTGCAGGTCGTACTGAATTCTGCCCACGAAGTGTTGGGGTGTTCCCGCAGAAGTTGAGTGAACAACAATTGCGCTGGGCCAAGTAAGTGGAAGGAGGCAATGTCGACGCGTTCTTCATCTGGCGTGCGCTGGTTGGCGAAGAAATTATCACAACGGGTAAGCTAAGAAAGAGGATCTTTGTGGCCCTCGTAGAGGGGAAAATCCATCTGGATAGTTCGTGTGTAGGCGGGGTATTCCGCGCCTATAGGAACGGCGAAATCCACGCGGCTTGCCGAAGGGTGATCGGTCGTGTGCAAAAGCGGAGCAGAAGGCACCCCCTGCAAGGCATTCAAACGTGCGTTGAGGTCGTCCATTTTGGCGTCCTGAGTCGCAAACATGGTTTAGAAGAGTGTCATGAGCTCGGCGAGAGAGGGAGCAGCATCCTTCATCTGGGATAGGGTTGGACAGACGGTTGGCGGTGTTGGAAGGAGGCCGACGGAAGAGAGAAGGCGCGGGACTGCGGCTGTGAGGTTGGGAAGCTGGGCAGTAGCTGTCGAGTCGTCTGGAGAGAGTTTCGCGGGGCGGGAAGATGGGTCGGCGAGCGTGCAGTGATGCTGGGGGGAAGCCGCATAACTGGGAGCACGCACCGGTGTGCACGAAGAAGCGGAATCGGCGGTTGTGCGGAGCTGACTGCGTGGGTTTGGGCGAGCGGAGGAAGCGCCGGAGAGTAGGTCGGCGTTGGGCTCTGATACCAGACTGTTATGTGAATCCCCCTTGGATCTCGTGACCGGCGTGGGAGCTATGGCGGTGGGCTGCTTGTGGCCCGAGAACGGCGGAGGCGGGCTGTGCGGGATTGTGGGATGCGGGCGTTGCAGGTTTGCGGAATGCGGCGGCAAGGGTTAGCCCTGAACCGGGAACCGAAAATAGACGAGGGGGTTTAGAGAGAGAGAGGAAAGAGGGGATAAAAGAGAGAGGGATTTAGGTTTCTCATTTCTTGCTTGTCATCCAAGCTCAACCAGCCACTACTTAAATTCACAAAACACGCCCCCATTTGGGCTTACGACAAATTGGCACAATATTTAAAAATAACACAATAAAATACGAAGATAATTGGCGTCGTCTCGCCACATAACACCCAGATACCAAAATACAAGAGAGTTGGGGTATTAAAATTTATCATGATGGCATAAGTGTAAACTCAAACAAAAATCAAAGATACAGCTTAATAAGACAACACCCATCCTGGGTCGTAATAAAATCATGTCGGTTTCTCGGCCGCAGGCCCCTTCCTCCAGGAGTAAACTCGTCACATTACTGATGCCTCTTCACGCTCCGTGTCGTCAACGTCCATAACAATACCCCCATCTGGAAAATCTTCCTCGTACTCAAGGCAATACTCAGGAAACTAGATGAGAAAGTCGGCGTGACCCCACCAAGTCACGCCAAAATGAGGGCGCTGCCTCCACGCAACCAACACCTGCTCGCGAACCCGACCGTCCACCGTGACGGGTTTGTAATCCAAAAGTGCTTCTGGAAGATAAACGATGGAGCCGTCTGATGCGATGCTCGGAGGTAGACGTGGATGACGGGATAAATCCGACTGTAGGCGGGAAGGTGACGACAGTAGGTCGCTTCGTCGATGTGTGTGATCACCGTAAATGGGTCGTAGAAGCGGGCAGACAACTTTGGATGGAGATGGTTTGATAGTGAAGTTTAGCGGTACGGACGGAGAATGTCAAAGACCGCATCCCCCACTTAGACTGGATGTACCGACAACGCTTGTTTGTTTGGTGGAGCACCTTCTACTGAACGCTGTGAAGATGGGTTTTAAAGACCTTTAGTATCTAATCTTTATCTAAGATTTGAGTGCGCGCAACCCCGGCATGACATTTCTCCGATAGATGTTGAATCACGGTGGGCAGGGGGTGGACGTAAACTACTTGTAATGGTGTCATGCTGGCTGAATAGTGGAAGGTGTCGTAGGAGAACTCCGCCCAACCCAACCATTTGCTCCAATTGGCTCAGGACCTCAGACTGCCCGCCCGTCTGGGGATGGTAGGCAAAGCTAATCCGTAGCTACGTCCCTTGGATTTTGAACTCCTGCCATAAGGTGTTCATAAAAATTGGGTCACGATCGTTGATGATCGACGAAAGAAGTTGTGCATTCCAACGACTCCAACCACACCAGATAGAAATGCCTCGGCAACCACCGGGGTCGTGAAGGGATGTCGCGAGGTTTAAAAAATGGCCATATTAGGAATGGAGTTCACCACCACAAAGATGTTGTAACTGGAGGAGCGTAGGAGACGCGTAATAAAATCCATCGTCAGGTCATCCCAAATTAGATTTGGTATGGGTAAGGGTTGTAGAATACCTCCGGGAAAAGTGGCCTCATACTTAGAACATTAGCAGACCAAACAGACTGTCGCTATGTTGGACTTGCCCGAACGGAATGTTATGGGCACTCATTTGAGACCTCATACACAGGCGTTGGAGGGGTAATCTCGGAGGAGAGAGGTGTGTCCCTTCGTGGAGCCCCAGGGAGATATCTCGCTGACGGCGAGGGAGACGGGGGAGGACGTTGGAGCGACCAACTGATGGGTTGCAAGACTCTAAGCGGGAGACGGGCAGTATTGCGACTAGGGCAATTGGGAGAAAGAGAGAAAGGAATAGAGACAAATTAAGAGAGAGAGAACTTGTTAATTAGTTTTTGCATGCTCACTAAGGACAAAAGCACCACCTATATAACCGATGGGTCCAGGTCATAAATAACAGACGTAACACCACCTTGCCCGGGCTTAACATCATGTGGGGCTACGAAAATAAATACTCATAATAAGGAAATACGGCTACACGCGCGCATATGATAGTTGGGATCCTACACGCGATGTATGACGCTTGTACGTGATCCTCCAACGAGGATCCGAAACATCTCCGCCCTCCTAGACATCAAGCTTGTGCTCAAGCTTGTCATGCAGTTGTGCTGGTAGAGGGACCAAGGGTGTGGGAGGTGGCACTGGAAGAGGTTGAGGTAGGTCGACCGGTCAGAGGGACTCTATCTTGCTGCACTAGCAGGGAAGGCAAGTGGAAATAAACTCATGGAAGCTCCGTTGGAGCCCGTTTCAAAAAAAAAAGTCCCCCCGGAGGCGATGAATAACTTGTGGACTAGCAACACGGAAGAAAAGGGCAAAACATTCTGGCAGATGATACCTTGTCGGCATGGGGTAGGTAGGCCCGTAGGAATGACCATGGTGTCATTGTACTCCTGTATAAGGGTCGTGAGATCATGTGGCTCGGCCGGCGGGGTCTGGAGGTAAACAATGCCGCGGAAGTCGGACACCAGTTAGCCGTACCATATCGTCGGTTGGGGGCCATAGTCCCAAGACATCGTAAGTTCGTCCAAGTCCCACAAGATGGGACCCAAGATGCGCAACCATTGGGTCCTGAAAACTGCCTCAAACTCTCAAAGCGCTATGACGAAGAAATTGATGTGGGACTGACAGCCATCCACCACAATGAGCACGACTCGACAAACCTCGATACAGGACATGGTGGTGCAGTTAGGCACGACCACACGCAGACGCCGACGAGAAGTCAATGAAAGCTGGATGCGTTGGGCGGTGAGATGACTGAGGAAACTATGTGTGCTTCCCGTAACTATGAGGACAACTAGTTGATGGCCCGCTATAGTAATAGACATATGTACTGTGTAACATCCCTATTCCTTCTAGACCCCTTGATAGTGTTAGGGCATGAGTGGTGAGATAGGGCAAGGAGGTAACCCTAGGTTTCCTTGAATCAAGGTAAAATCACCAAGTGCACACCAAAGAGCACAAGTCAACATATGTCAATTAACATCAAATTGGATTCGCCAACTCAAATTGAGATCACCAGCACATCCCTAACCCTAAGGGGGGAGGTAATTGACCATTCATTTCATGAATTGGTAGACCAATTGCATGGATTTGAGCAAAGTCAACTCTAGGTTAACATAGGTCAATTCAACCCTAATTGGCTCAATTAGGCTTCATATGGCCAAATTGACTCCACTATATTTCAAACCCTAATAGAGGTGCAATGGACCAAAAGCCCCAACATTTGGTCAACCAAATCAACCAAATTGACCAAAGTCAAACGTAGCCGAATTTTGGTCAAAATCACACCATATGAGTCAATTAGCCCAATTGGGGCATCACTATGGCCCAACCAACATTGGGTGGTGACATTAGACTCAAGACCAAGACATGGGACCTATCCACACATCAGCTAACCAAGTCAACCCCCTAACTCAACCTCTAAGTCAACCATGATCAACATAAAGCTTAAAAGAGGAAATTGAGAATTAATCCCAACCCCAATGGGGGAGGCATGCATGGGGGTAATTTGGGATTTTCACCCAATTTAGAGTGGGACAAATGAGAATTCAAGAGATGAAGGCCACATGGCTCTTCATTCCTTCACCCACAGCCATCTCTCAGCTCCCCCATGTTAATTTCCCGCCGGGATTGGACTGTTTGGAGGCCACTTGGCAGCCATGGTGAAGCATCCAAGGCTTGGTCGTTTGCCTCATCATGGGAGCTCCTTATCCAGCCACCCCCAGCCAAATCTGGTTCATTCACCAGCTTCAGAACCTCACAAGGAGTCATTCTAGTGCTTTATTTCGCGGAAATCGGTGGAGAAATGAAAACAGGAGGTGGTTTGTCGGAGAAGACAACAACCATGCCGACCCGCCGCCACACACGTCGCCAGGCCTCAATCCAAGTCCGTTTTTCCTCCTCTCACTATGTGCTAGATTTTTATCTATTCTAGGTGAGGTATCAGGCTCAATTGAGCCCGATTGGAAGTGATTTTAGTGGAGTTTTTCTAGGATTTCTACCTTTTGGGATCGTAGTAGGAGCCGCCTCCAACGGCCATATCACCAGCAATCGAGGGCCACCACCTCAACGAAAGTGGTGGAGATAGTGGCTGGCAGTGGTGGCCACCAGTGGCCGGGAAATAAGGTTTGAAGTTAGCTCCAGTCGGGATTAATCTTGGTAGTTGGCTTAAGCTAGAAGATGACCCCCTGGCCGCCAGATCTTCATTAATATATGTGCTTATATCACATATTAATAATACCTATAATTGTATTGTTTTGTCACACATTTACAAACTTATTCATGCATGAATATGAGGCCCATAGAGGCAGAATTAGGAAATATTGTCTGAGATAACTTTTGTACTCCTTGGTGTCTACTTTACATAGGAACTTTAATCACCTGGTTTGGTGCACAACAGCCCTCTGAAAGGGCATTTTATTGAGATGTGTCCTAGCGAAGGGCCAGTCCTTAAAATGTGAATTCACTTCACATGATTGATAGCATGGGACTGAAATTTTTGTCCATGCATGCATACACCCTAAACACACCCCCTGCCCAAAAATCAGAATTTTTGAGCAACATTTTTCTATAATTTTTGTAATTATTTAAATTATCATGTACATGGTATAAAAGTGGCTAGGTCAGCCCAAACTGCCCCAAATCTTGGGTGGTGAGTCAATTAGGTCATAATGAGGTCCCAGGTCAAAAATTGAGACCATTTGGAACTCTGCATGTGGGTGTATTCCACTTGCATGAAAATATAAGTATATGGAAATGGGGTGCATTTAGCACCAATGTGTATTTTGTGAATTTATCACAAATGGCTTGATGCATGCCTATGATATTTTAGCCATGCACTTAGTATGATGAAATATATCACCTCCGGAAAAATTAGGATTTTTGGAGTTGAAAATTCTAGGTAATTAATTAAATATACTTATGTACCAATGACCTGAGAAAAATCTGATTTTCTGTCACAGGCTTTTTTAGGTCATATTACATCTCTGGTAATTTTGTTAGAATTTTGGAAATCATTTACCTAGAGGAGCACCCATTATTTTAATTATCATATATTTAAATTAATGAAATAAAAGTGACTAAATGGTTTAGGAAAAATCTGTTTTTTGTCACTTGCCATATTATACTATGTTGAACCTTGGGTAATTTTGTTAGAATTTTTGGGAGTCATATATCTTGAATAATATCAATAATTTCATTTGTCACAATTATGTATTGTTGTAATATTTATGATGAATATAACTTCGAAAATTATGAATCTCTGGATATACATTTATTGTATCATTATGCACCTCTCGTAATTTTTTTGGAATTTTTGAGAGATTTAGTTACTTCTTTTGCAAAGTGACACTTAGGGATTGATATTCATATTCTGAAATTATGAATAAATTATTTGAGAAAAATTATGAAACTTTGTCCAACATCATTTTTCATCATTATGTATCTCTGTTAATTTATTTGAAATAGTTGGGCATCCGGATTTGATACTTCATGTTAAAGATGACTTGTGACATAAATTTAGAGAAATTTTAATTATGGTCAAATTAATTAGAAAAATTATCAATCTCTGACCATACCTTATTCAGGTCATGACATACCTCTGGTAATAATTTTAGATCAATTGGCCAAGGGATTTGGTAGTTACATTCTTATAGTCATTACTAGTTCAATTATTTGGTCCGCGTTTAGTAAAATTTTAATATTGTCATTAGACATAGGTCTGCGTTTAGTAAAATTTTAATATTGTGATTAGACCTATGTTGTTAAAGGCGCGCCTAAGGCTCAAGACCGTCAGGCTCAGAGGTTTGCGTCTTCGTGCGCCTTACGAACATAAAAGGCGTGCATTAGTGAGTTTTTTGTTGTAGTTTTTTTAAAATAAAGAAAACAATAATGTAAGAACTCAATAATTTTGGATTGATTTAGTGTTTGTGAAAGATAATTGTGTGTTGGGATTTAAATATGATGCAGGTGATCACATTGATTCTATTTTTTAAGAGATATAAACGATAATAATGAATGATTAATTAGTAGACTCGATAAAGAATTTGATTGAGAAGCTGAAATGATGTTTGATGTTGATTATTTAAAATGGATGTGTTTGCGTCTTGCCTTCGTCAGGCACGCGCCTGCGCCTTGAGCCTTGTGCCTAGGCTCCAAGACCCTTTTGCGTCTTGGAGTGCCTTGCGTCTTTAATAACTAAGGATTAGACCATTAAAATCACTTGGAAACTGAATGAAATTTGGAATATAACAGTAGGACACCATTTATATCAATCCCTAAAGATTTCCAGATTTTTGGAGATCGTTTGTCCTATAGTTGAATCATCAATTTAGAATCATGTCACATATTAGAAAAGGGTAGACACTGAAGGTGATCATAGTGTTGATCTTAGGTGGATTTGTGTTATATTTGGAGTGTCATAGACTTCTACATAAAGGAAGACTCCTCCATAGGACTTCTGGTTGAAGGTCTACAGAAAGTCACCAAGTGGTGCCAAGTGTTAGTGTACATGAACACCTAGGGGAGTAGCTAAACTTGGAGTCCGACGATAGATCGTCTCTCCCCTACAAGAATCATAAATCATCTTAGAATAGTCAAGAGTAACAATGAGAGAGGGTCTTGATAAAGGGTAGTCACTAACAAAAGTAAATATCTTGAGAAAGGGAGATTTGAGCTTCAGCTCATCGTATTTCCTAGTACCGCTGCAAACCCTTCACCGGATAGATCTCGAGAAGTCCAAGATTCACCTTAATCCCTAAGTATAACTAAACAATAGACAAAAGTAGTCTAAGTAGGTGGACGAAGATATCAATGAATCTAGTCCCGAGTTATGGGATGGAGTGGGGCCAGGACTTGTTAATCCTGCGAGCCGGAGGCTGGGATGGAGTGGTACAAGAACTTGTTAGTCCTGCGAGTTGGAGGTCCGGTACCTTGTGATACAGGGACTTGCTAGTCCTGCGAATTGGAGGCTCAGTACTTTGTGATATGAGAACGGGTTAGTCCTACGAGCTGGAGGTTCGAATGGTTGTGGTAATACTTGCATGTGCATAAATAGTGGCGGGTATTTGGTACTGGTCCAGTCGGCACACCAATGGAAGTGCGCTAACTCTGGTGAGGTGTGAGGGTTTGAGGGGCCAGTAGGTTGTTTATACTGCGGTCTGGAGGACAATCCCCGAAAATGCACACCCGATCATAAAAGAGTGGTGGACTCCGGCAAGAGTACGCAAGGTCTCAAGAGGTGCACCTACGACATGTACAGAGGCATACGTAGGCCTAGGCCAGGTAGGCATACCCCAGGTAGATACCTGCTCCACTGCTTTCATAGCCACGACGGGAGTACCTGAGAGCTAGTTATCTCCAAAGAGAGGAAACATAAGGTTTGTGGACAAGAGTCGGGTGGGTAGTTGCCTTGCATGCATGTCATTAGCATAACTGCGGATGTCGGACACATTCATAGCCACGACGATATTTTAAAATATCGGAGTACCAAATAGATAAAAAAATGAGAAATAAATTTAAATACTATCTAAGACAAAATGATATAGTAAAATATATTTAATTATCTAATTTTATTTTGATCAATAAGTTTATTTCAAAGATTTAAAAATTAAAAATACTTAATTTAATATAAGACGAAACAATCACCTAATAAAGAAACATATTTTTTAAAATATGAAATTAAAAATTTGTGAAAGAATTATAAGGTTAAAAAATTTTGTGCAGACATATGTGATTTAAATATATGATAGTCGAGTCGGGTGGGTGATATTTTACAAAAGTTGAAAAACATATCGTTTTACTTGCATGAATGTCGGACATGTCGGAGGACATAAAACAATAGCATAACCTATCATCGCATACACACATATTACGAGTCATTCATATTTGCAGATCATCATCATATAAATTAGTATGAGCTATTTTATATGATGAGTTATATTCCCGTAAACCTTAACTTATAAGTTTGTATGAGCATTCATATAAGTTAAGATACGCTTATGTGATGATAGTATAGTTTATTACACTTACTTTCTTTACCTGTGTCGCACTTTATATACTGCATCTACTGTTTACTATTTCTATTGTTTACTGCTTACATGTTTACTGCTAGCATAGAGTCTTACATATATACTGCTAGTTAGATCCATGTCACATGCTTTTCTATACTGCTTTATTTTCCTCTTCTTTCTTCCTCTCGTGCGGTGTCTAGGAGTCGCGGGGGTGAGGCGAGGACGAAGCGACTTAGTCTTTTTGACTAACAGTCGGTGAACCACATCATTTTAGGAGCGCGCGGAGCCGCAACAGCAGTACTACCCGGAGGACCAACAGTACGAAGAGGCGGGACCTGAGGAGCAGTTGTTGCACACTACTACTACCACTACCAGGCACTAGGTTGATGAGTGTTCTTATTAGCTTCTGCATTATTGTTGCAGGATAAGAGAGTTTATATTTCATTTGGGCAAGTTCCCAGGCTTAAGCCCTTATTTCTCTTTCATCCATTGTTTCATTGTCGATTATCATATCTTTTTTTATATATATATACTGTGATTTGTGGACATAGTTTTTCTTACTTCTTTTCTCATTGGCTTTGTGTATGATCGTACCTGCCGGCAGGATCAGCGTCTTGTAGTGGCGACCAACCCGTGTGTTGGTGTCACTGCAAGGCGACGGTTCGGGGCATAAAATCTTCCCTCATCCGTGCTTAATTATCGGGAGGGGGGATTTTACATATCGTCTCCCCGGAGCGGGGACTGGTCATGGCGTGTATGAAAATCTCGAAGTCACTCGGCTCATCGTCTTACACGCCGTCACTGAGGGGGATCATCAACCTCGATCTAGAAGAAGCGCTTGCACTAATGTTCAATATTGTAAGCCTCGTCACAATTGAAGCATAGACCCTTCACGAGACGGGTTGAAGCCCTTGGAGGATCTCTCCCCACTATGACGGCTGAAGTGTGTGTGGTCTAGCAGAATGCATTTCTCGCAAATGCGGGCGAGACTCATGGCGGTAGTCAGATCCGGCGGATTCTGGAACTCAACATCCATATGAAGCCGCTCGTGGAAGCCCGCTGTAAAAAAGTCCACCTGGTGCGCTGCCAATATAAACGGTGCATGAGCAAGAAGCACTAGAAACTACTAGAGAAAATCATCAATGGAGCCTGACTGCTTTAAGGAGATTAGATCGCCAATAGGGTTGCTACGAAGCGGTGGACCAAGCAAAGACCAGAATGCATCTTAAAGTCCTCCCATGTGAGGTGGGGTTTCTCCCGTTGGAGCTGGGAGTACCACAGTTGGACGAAGCCCATGAGGTGAAAGGAGGTCACACCAAGCCAGTGCTCAAAAGGGTGTGTTGGGTGGTAAATAAATATTCAGTCAACCATGTCAACGAATCTTTGCGATCGTTGAAGATCGCAAAATCGAGCTTCACAAAACGCAGAATGCTATAATTGTCAAGGCATGGAGGGGAAGGGAAGGGTGGCGGATGGTGGGAGGATCCGGACATCGCCGGAGACAAACCCGAGGTAGCAGCTGGAGGAGGTGGGGTGCCCGTGGGTTGGATAACATCAAGGAGAGCATTATGGTTGTCAGCCACTATATTATGTAGAGATTCCAAAACCTGGGCTGAGGTTTTGGGGCGGGATCCACCTTTGTCCATGGGGGTAATAAAAATCGGAAGCTCCTCAACGGTTGGAATGGGCAGCAGCCCGACGCTCCTCAATGGTTGGAATGGGCAGCAGTCGGACGCTGGCGGCGACGAGTGGACTACCAACGTTGGAGGAGCCCAAGAGGATCAACACTAGAGACGGAAGACGCGTCGGGGGAGGCGCAGAATAGTCGCGTTGTGTGACCGGGAGATGTCGATGCAGCATTGCTTGAAGACGAAGCTGATCGTGGACGGAATCGACGTAGGGGGCGTCGGAGGTAGGCAATTAGACAGAGTCTGCTATGGAAGATGAAGGCCCTGATACCAAGTTGTTATGGGCTCCCGTTTGAGACCCCGTACATGAACGTTGGACGGGGGGAATCTGTTATGACCTCCCGATCTGGATCTCGTGAGAGGGCCGACCAAGGAGGAGTTCCCCGGAGGAGGGGCCTAATCCCTCGACGGTGCTATAGCTGGAAGTTACCGGAACTTGTGAAGGGGGAAAAGAAGAGGAGGAGAAGAGAAGAAGAAGAGATCGAGAGAGAGGAAGAGAAGTAGGACGGTGAGAGGAGCGCGGGCCTGGCGTCGTTAGAATCCCGAACTCGGGATGTGGCTGCTGCTAGGGTTGCGATCGGGAGGGGTTAGAGAGAGAGAGTGGGGTTTAGAGAGAGGGGATTTTAGGAATAATTCTTGCTTGCTTTTCCCAAACACCAGCCGGACCCATATAGGTCCAAACCCAAACCAAAAGTAAATTGTCAGCATAGTCGCGCCCCTCACCTGGGCTTACTAAGTGAGACCAAATTATAATAAACTACGAAATATGAAAACATCAAACATAATATAAATTCATGCGGTCTTGGCCGGTGGGCGGCGCTGGTAAATGCGGGCCCAATGTGGATCTGATGCGTTGAGCGTCGTAACATCATCGCCCTCGTCGGAAGACAGCTTGTCCTCAAATTGTGGTGGAATGTCGACTAGGGGAGCCTGCGGCGGCGGGCCCACGAACAACTTGAGCTGGGAGATGTGGAAGAAATCATGAATCCGAGCCTCGGGAGGTAAGCCGAGGCGGTAGGCAACGCCTCCAATGCGTTCGATGATGGGAAAAGGGCCAAAACATTTGGGCCCCAACTTGTTGGACGTAGGCCGTGTAACAGACACCTGCCGGAAAGGACGGCGCCGCACCCACACCCAATCTCCCACGAAGAGGGTGAGTTCTCGATGCCCCCGGTTGTATGCAACCTCCATCTGCAGTTGGGCCTGTAGCAAGCGATTCCGAGATGCATGCAAAAAGGTGTCACGATCTTCCAATTCTCGATCGATGGCCGCCAAGCGAGCCGAGCCACCCGTGTAGGGCGAGGCGGGGAAGTTCTCGGCCGTAGATGAGGCGAAACAGTGTGGTCTGCAGTGCGGTGTGGTATGTCGTGTTGTAACAATATTCCACCCAAGGCAGCCAACGCGGCCAATCCCGAGATCGCTCGTCTGTCACAAACCGCAAGTACATCTCTAGAGTGTGATTGACCACCTCGGTCTAGCCGTCATACTGGGGGTGGTATGTTGATAAGAAGGCCAATTTGGTGTCGTTGAGTGAGAAAAGCTCTTTCCAAAAGCTACTCGTGAAGACTTTATCCCGGTCTGAGGCAAGCATTTTCGACATGCAATGCAGTCGGAAGATCTTCTGGAAGAAAACCCGTGCGACGTGCTCCGCCACGAGCAACCTAGCTAAAGGGATGAAATTGGCTCCCATCAAACTACATTTGCCGCGTACAGAAGGCAGCCCTTCAACAAAATCCATGAAAAGATCTGCCCAAATCTGCGTAGGGATCGGTAAGGGCTGAAGCAACCCGACAGGAAGGAGATATTCGGCCTTGTTTTGTTGGCATACAACACATGTGGCGATGAAATCATGGACGAGTCGGCGCATGCCCTTCCAATAAAATTTCGTGCAGAGGCGCTGGAGAGTGCGCTGAATGCCTTGGTGACTGCGGGAGTGGACATCTTCCAAAATGGTAGACATGAGAGGTGACGCCTAGTCCACGTACAGCCGATTGCGGTAAAAGATCAACCCCTGACAAGCTGTCCACTGCGCATCCGTGAGGCCGTGTTCCGCCCGATGAAGCAGCTTGGAGAGACTGGGAGAAGCGTGGATCTCCTGACGAAGCAAGGATCGGAGATCGGGAGTCGGAAAGGAAATGGCATGGAAGGCGAAATCCGATGGAGTGTCTGGGCGGGAGAGTGCGTCGACGGCGCAGTTGAGCGCCCCGGCCTTGTGTTCTACAAGGAAATCGAAGTCGAGTAGCTTACTCGCCCACCGCTGTTGTGGCACTGGAGTGAGGCGTTGCTCCAGAAGGTACTTGAGGCTGTAGTGATCTGTCTGAATTATAGAGGAACGACCTCATAAGTAAGGCCGCCAATGCTGGATGGCCTTGGCGAGACTAATGAGCTCTTGCTCGTACGCGGGCAACTTTCGATGAAGGATGACCATCTGGAGGCTGAAATAGGAAATGGGGTGGCCCTCCTGCTATCGCACCGCGCCATAGCCTAGGTCGGACGTGTCGCACTCGACGAGGAACGACAAGGTGAAGTTCGGAAGACGGAGAACCAGGGCGGACAGCAGTGCCGCCTGGAGAGAGTGGAACGTCTGTGTTCGTTGTTTCTGTCCATACAAATGTGTTCTTCCGAAGCAAGCTGATCAAGGGGCGACGATGTTGTCGTAGTCACGGACGAATCTGCGGTAATAGCTCGTGAGGCCGAGAAAACTGCGAAGGTTAGTGATGTTTTGTGACAGGGGCCATGACGCCACACCCTCGAGCTTGGTCGGGTCGGCTGATACCCCATAATGATCCACCACATGGCCCAAGTAAGTGATCGAGCGCTGCCCAAACGAACACTTTGAAGCCTTAAGAATCAATTGGTGCGTGCGCGCTAAGGACGGCCTGAAGATGGTGTAGGTGCTCCTCCCAAGTTTTGCTATGCACCAAAATATCATCAAAAAAAAACCAGAACCGACTTGCGGAGGAAAGGTTGGAATACCTCATTCATCAATGCTTGAAATGTGAAGGGAGCGTTCGTTAGGCCGAACGGCATAACCAAAAATTCGAAGTGACCGCGGTGCGTTTGGAATGCAGTTTTTTCCACGTCAGCATCCGCCATCCGGACTTCATGGTACCCGAAAAACAAGTCGAGCCTAGAGAAGAAGCACGCTTCGTGTAGCTCGTCGAGGAGTTCCTCAACTACCGAAATGGGAAACTTGTCCTTGACCGTAATGGCGTTGAGAGTCTGATAGTCCACGCACATGCACCACGAGTTGTCCTTCTTGTGCAACAACAATACCGGAGAAGAGAAAGGAGAAACGTTGCGCTGAATGAGACCTTGTTGGAGGACGAGGTCGCATTGCCGCTCGATCTCATCCTTCTGGAGGAAGGGGTAGCGGTATGGTCGCACCACCACCGAGGCAGCCCCTGGAAGGAGGCAAATGTGATGATCATGTGGACGTCGCGGTGGAAGACCCAAACGCGGGCTGAATAGCTCGGGAAATGACTGGAGAAGAGAAGCAAGATCCGTCGGAGGGTCAGCCGACTACTGGGTCATAGCAGCCAGCGGCTCGGTGTGAACTAAAAAGGAGGATGGAGGTTATTCTGGAGCCTGCCCCTGCCACTGTATCAAATGAGAGCCTATGTGCCATGAGATGGTCAGACGATCAAAGTCCTATATGAGGGGCCCCAAAATACGCAGCCAACGAACACCCAACACGATGTCAAAGTCCCGAAGATCCATGACAAAGAAATCGGTCTGTGAAGAATAACGGTCCACGACGAAAGCTACTCGCCGACATACTCCCGGGCACGGCATCTGCTGGCCATTTGCCACCGCCACCTTAACATGACTGCGTGGAACAAACGGAAGGTGAAGCTGGAGGGCCTTGTCCTTGCGGATGAAACTGTGAGTATTGTCGGTATCCAGAAGAGCTAGGAGGGGTGTGCTGCCACGTCCACAAAGAGTCGAATGGTGCATCCCCCCCCCCCTGCGCCTCGGCCAACGCATGGAGAGAAGTTGTGGTGTGCACGAATCGTCGAACCCATCGTCTTCATCCGCCGGTGGGTCGTCAACTTCCAACCAAAATAGGCGCTTGGATCGATGAGTGGGTGTATACGATTCATCGCAATCGAAGCAGAGACCTTTCTCGTGGCGGGCCACCATCTCCGGTCGAGACAAACGGCGGCGGTAAGTGGGTCGTGGGAGCTGGTCCCCATCTGGCGGCTGGGAAGTGGAGAAACTCGGTGGTGGTCGAGGGTTGAAGACTTCACAGTGGCCCGAGGGCGGCCGATCCAAGGCGAGCCGGCGCTCAAAAGCGCGGGTGAGGCTCATAGCCGTCAAGAGGTCCGGTGGCTTCTGAAACTCCACGTCCCAACATAGTCGGTCGGGTAACCCGGTGGTGAAGAGCGGAACTTGTTGTAACGGTAACACGGTCGTAGCACGAGAGAGTAACAGCTGAAATTGCTCCAGATAGGTGTCGAGGGGGCCGGTTTGTTTGAGAGCGATAAGGTCGTCGAGAGGGTTGCCCGACATTGCCGGTCCGAAGCGAAGAGAGCAGGCTGCACGGAAATCCTCCCAAGAGGTGTTGGGTTGCTCCCGGAGAAGTTGAGTGACCCATAGTTGCGCCGGTCCTAGGAGGTGGAACGAGACGATGCTGACACGTTCCTCGTCCGGGGTATGTTGGTTGGCGAAGAAGAACTCGCAGCGCGTAAGCCATGGTAGGGGATCTTCGCGACCCTCATATATTAGAAAGTCCATATGAATAGAACAGTTGTCGGAGAAGGCATCGCCGCGCGGAGGAGCCGACTCCATCCGGCTCTCGGATGGGGAGGCAGGTGCAGTTGCAGTGTGTGGTGGTGGTGGAGTGACCTAGAAGGAGTCCAAGCGTGCGTTAAAGGCGTCTATCTTGTCATTTTGGGTGGCGAACATCGATTGGAAAAACTCCAAGAGTTGCATGAGAGGGGCCTCCGTTGGCCAAGGAAAAGGGCGGCACTGCTAGAGACGGAAGTAGCCCGGCGGAGTCACGTGCGGGCGGAGGCGGTGAGGGCAATCGACGGGATCCCGTGATGGCGGCGCGGTAAGTGCCGGGTAGGGTAGTACCGGTGTTTGGCTCTAATACCAAATTATTATGAACTCCCGATCTGGATCTCGTGAGAGGGCCGACTGAGGAGGAGTTCCCCGGAGGATGGGTCGAATCCCTCGACGATGTTATTGGCTGGAAGTTACCGGAACCTATGAAGGGGGAAAAGAAGAGGAGAAGAAGAGATTGAGAGAGAGGAAGAGAAGTAGGGCGGTGAGAGGAGCGCGGGCCTGGCATCGTTGGAGTCCCAAACCCGGGATTCGGTTGCTGCTAGGGTTGCGATCGGGAGGGGTTAGAGAGAGCGGGGTTTAGAGAGGGGATTTTAGGAATAATTCTTGCTTGCTTTTCCCAAACACTAGCCGGACCCATATAGGTCCCAACCCAAACCAAAAGTAAATTGTTTGCATAGTCGCGCCCTTCACCTAGGCTTACTACAAGTGAGACCAAATTATAATAAACTATGAAATACAAAAGCATCAAACATAATATAAATTCATGCGATCTTGGCCGGAGGCGGTGCTGGTAAGTGCGGCCCCAATGTGGATATGGTGTGTCGAGCAGCGTAACAGAATCTTTTGGAGGAGAGCGGTGATGCAACCCGTGGTGCATCGTTTTATTTTTATTTATTGTACTTGTATTTTTTTCTTTGACGCGCATGTCTTCGCGCTTAGTTGGGAGATTATGTTTTGTCGCGCACGTTATTAGCGCTTTTGATGTAATTTTGTATCGCGAATGCTATCGCGCAATTTTTGTTGGCTCGTTGGTGTGACCGGCCAACAAGACCCCAAATGCATAGGTCCGGTAATTTAGGCGGTAGATTAGTTTAGGGCAAGCTTGAATTAATTAACTATTTTAATTAAAATCTTTCTATAAGCCTAGAGCCGGCCCCACAACTGAATTTCCCCTCCCCTTCTTCCTTTAAAAATCTGCCCTTTTTATTAAATATGTCAATAGCCAAAATACCCTAATGATAGGCTATAAAAGAACCTCCCTCACTCTCATTGAACCGGCTGGGAAATGAATTAACTGAACCGATTTTTGGTGTCGGTTGATTTTCCCAGCGCCAGCCCTAATTTCCCGCTTCTTCTCCCGACGGAAGAATTCCCTGTTGTTTCCTCCCAACGGAAGCCCGTCGCCGCCGTTCCTGTGCTCCTCCCGCCACGCTGTCACCGCCAGAGTTTCCCTTGGGGCCCGGTGACCTCTCCGGTTTCTTCAACCGCAAGTGTCGGCGTTTCTTCCGACGGGATCCAACCCTTCCTCGCCATCGCCATCCAGTTTCTCTTCCTCGGGCGCTCCGTCTAGGGTTCCCGCCGCTCCCTCCTTCTGGGATTCCCCTGTAATTTCAGAGTTCCTATTGCACGACCGAGCCCAATTCAGCTCTCTCTCAGCCAGCCTTCTTTGACTCGTTTCTTTGGGGATCTCGGCTCCGCGGTTAATCCTTCACCTATGGTATACCTCTTAACCTCCATTCTCCGCAAACGTTAGTTTTTTTTATGCTCAGATTTTAATTGAATAGTTAATCATTTAGAGTTTGGCTTAGTCTTATATCTTAAATATCGTTCGTCGTGGTTGCTTTTGTGAATGCTATGTCTGTGGAATCGTGATTTCATAACGTTAATACGAAGGCCTGCCCAAAAGGCCCGATCGGGCCGGCCCCGGGCTTGATCGGGCCCGGGCTCTTGTCTAGGGTTCAAATTCGGTCCATCTCCTCTTCAATTTCCTCGAGCTCTCCTCTAACGCTGAAATGTGTTGCTTCCTATTCGTAGCATCCAAATAATCCACCATAGTTCGAGTGATTCTTCATTTAGCTCCCTCCTTCTTGAATTGTTAGTCATATAGGCCAAAATAGGATAGGTATTAGCTTTACCTTTCCACCACTGATTCAATGTGCGTGCTTTTTTTCTGTAAGCTAATTCTAAAATTTTATTTGTAAAAGAATCTTTTGTCCTAGGTTGCGTTATTTCTTCTCGTGGTCGTGAGCCATATAAGTTGTCGTAATAATTAAAACATTCGGTAAAAATAGAATTAAATTTAGTAGTACTAACGATCTAAGTTAACGTTAATTTCATTATTAAATTTTCTCCCGTCTGTAATTTAAAGCGGCGGCGCATTGCAGGAGGCTAAAGGAAGTCTGGTCGGCGATATTTACAAAATTTTCAATTACTAACCAGATTCCCTGTCCCAGTGCTCCCAATCGTTATCAATTAATTATGATTATTGCATAGTGTAATACATAAGAAGTGTTTTTTGTTGACGCTCTTTTTAACATTTTATATGTGGAGCCCAATTCAGCTCTTGAGTGATCTACGTTTCATGGTTCCAGCTAAACTTCACCACTTTGACAAGTCCCAGACAGTCCCTTCTTTGTTATTACTAGGTTATCAAAAGAAATACTCATTATTTTACCTTTATTTAAATCACGCAAACATTTAATAATTCGAATATATGCTCGTGTGCGAAATTCAAAACCTTCAAACATATTACGGTTAATCCCCTTCAATGAGCCCTATGGTATACCTCTTAACCTCCCCGAAAGTTTCAAAAATTTTATTAAATCTTGTTTTGCGCAAAATATAATTTAAGTGCGTCGCGTTAGTTTTTTTTATGCTCACTCCGTCGTCTCATCGTTGTCGTAGTTTAACGTCTGATGAAGGTCTCGCTGTCTTGCTTAGTTAATCATTTAGAGTTTGCCCGGCTTAGTCTTATATCTTGAGCACAACTTGCACCGCGCCTTATTCGTCGACTTTAACCTTTCGTGCTCCCAGACGGCGCCCTCCATCCACCATCGGCCGTGCGTGGTTGCCACTGGAAGAGAGAGAGAGATGGGATTAGAGGGGGGGGGGGGTGAGGGCCTATGCTATGCCAAAACACTGCAGCCAGCAGGGCTGTGGTTCCAACGGCTCTAAGAGCCGTGATTTCCAACGGCTCTTAGAGCCGTTCATAATCGGGCCGTTAACTGGGCCCGCCTTTTACAGGCATGTGCGGTAGTCCTACGTTCGCGAGCGACGCCTAAGGTCGTTTTATTCGTTAGAATATCCCGCGAAGTTCCCGCGCGTTGCAGTTATTTTAAATAGGTCGCATTTGTTTGTCGTTCAAAACTACACCCACACCTTGGTTTACATCAAGAAGTGTGCCCCTTTTTGGAGCCCAGGGGAGCTATCTCGTCGGCAGTGAGGGAGACGGGGGTGGATGTTGGAGCGACCGACTGCTAAGTTGTGAGACTCTAAGTGGGAGATGAGCGGTATTGTGGCTCGGGAAATCAATAGAAAAAGAGGAATAGAGAGAAATTAAGAGAGAGAGAGAGAGAGAGAGAGAAGGTTGTTAGGATCGTGATCCAGATCATAAGATCTTACGATCCTACGATCCAGATTTTGTAAATCGATTCTGATTTTGTAAAGCGATACTCGAACCGACCCTACTATCAGATTTGATCCTACCTCGAAACGATCTCAACTAAGATCTCGATCCTGACAACCTTGGAGAGAGAGAGAACTTGTTAATTAGTTTTTGCAGGCCCACTAAGGCCAAAAGCACCACCCATATAACCGATTGGGTCCAAGTCATGAATAAAATACATAGCGCCCCCTCATCCAGGCTTAACATCATGTGAGGCTACGAAAATAAAAGGGTAATTAAAATAGTCATAATAAGTAACTACAACTATGTCTGCGTGTATGCTAGTTGGTCTCCTACACGCGCCATACGATGCTTGTACGTGATCCCCCAACAAGGATCCGTAACACAGAACTCGACAGTAAACTCATAGTCCCATAGTTTCGCCATCCAAACCTACTAGGATGATGTGGTAATCTTCTGATTGAGAAGGTATCGTAAGCTGTGATGATCTGTGAAAAAGATGTGAAGTGTCGTCCCAATAAGTAAGGACATCGGTGTTGGACTGCCAAAACAAGCGCCATCAATTCATTATCGTAGGCTTAGCCGGAACGGATGGTCGTGACGAAGGGCCGATTAAAGTAAGCGATGAAGCCTATCCCCAAGGCGTTGTACACCACTGTGAAAGACTGATAATCGAGCATGGCCAGAACCAGGGCCGTCACCAAGGTCTGTTGTAGCGTTGTGAACGTGGTGGTCATCTCGGGGAACCATCAGAAGATCGCATCATTCGTCATGCACAGAAGTCTTGTGAGTGGTCGTGTCATCTTGCCATAGTCGCAAATGAAACGGCTGTAGTAACCTGTCAAATTGAGGAAACCCCACACCTAACGTAAGGAGCGTGGTTGTGGCCACTGCAACAACACTGCAACCTTGTCGGGATCCATAGCCACCCCATGCGCTGAGGCAGTGTGACCCAAGTAGGAGATCTCGCGCTGAGCAAAGACACGTTTATTCAGGTTGGTGAATAAGGAGTGGAGTCAAAGTGTCTACAAAGTGGTTTCTAAATGGTGGAAGTGATCCTGCCATGTCAGGCTATAAACGAGTATGTTGTCAAAGAAAAATAGAACATACTTACAAAGAATTGGTCGAAAAATGTCATTCATCGTACCTTGGAAACTAGTAGGGGCGTTGGTTAGGCCGAATAACATAACCAAAAACTCGTATCGGCCATTGTGGGTGTGGAAAGCGGTCTTCGAGATGCCCTCGACACACACCTGGATTTAATGGTGGACGGAACGAAAGTTGATCAAGTAAAAGTAGGTGGTTCCACACAGCTCGTCCAGGAGCTCCTGTATGACTAGGATGGGATACTTGTTGGGCATGGTGGCTTTGTTAAGCTCATGATAATCTATGCAGAATCATCAACTACCGTTTTTTTTTCCGCATGAGTAGGGTCAGGTTCAAGAATGGGTTGGCATTGGGTCGTATCAGTCCAGTGGTTAACATGTCTGAACCAAACACTCGATTTCATCTTTTAGAATATGGTCGTATTGATATGGCCGAACCGAAATTGCCTGGACTATGTCCTGCAGCGGAATGCAGTGCTCGGTGGCGTGGGACGGTGGTAGGCTAGAAGTAGGCTCAAACATTGCCAAAACAACCTCCAGAATTCGAGACAACTGAGGCAGCTGGGAAAAACTCAGAGGTGTTGGGGCCTTAGTCACCAGTGTGGTAATCTGCCATAGCAGTGCCCAAAAATGTACAGAGTGAGTCCGTTGTGCTGTGTGAGATGAGATGGTGAGGCGTCTTCCACAAGTGTGTAGGGTCGATTGGCCCAATGGAAGGTCATCCTCATGAAGGCCCAATTGTGATTAACGTCGCAAAATCTGTAATCACCGAATGTCGAGGATGGCATCTCCTCCACCCAAAGGAAAGACATAAAAGTCGGCGGAGGTGCAGTAATCACCCGACTGGAATAGGAGATCGCGACAGAGACCACTAGACGGAGAGCGACGACCGCCACCCAGGTAAACAAAGAAACCCGTCGTCAAGTCGGTGGGTTGCTGCACGTGAGTGACTTAACGGTGGGTGGTTAGCACCACTATCAATCATAATAACTACTAATGTGCCCTGCAGAAGTTCCTGAAACTTAATAGGCGTGGAAACGAAATACACCCGGTAGAAAAAACGTGAGAGCTCTAAACACTGGAAGGAGGATGTCTCTTGGTCTGCCAGTGGGGAATCATTAAGAATAAGGGCATCGAAGTCAACGGCCCTAACTTCGTTCCCATCATCACACATGAGAACCTACAGCTCCTTAATCTAGCAGTCGTGCATCAGAAAGTAGGGTTCCTTACAGCGAAAACACAAACCCTTACTGTGTAAATCATTATGCCCATGTGTTGAGAGGTGGTTGGGGGTCGGGGGCCGGGGGGGCGAGGGAGACGGGCCGTTTTGGGAGGGAGAGCGATCATACAAGGCAGATCCCCCACGGGGGTAGTTATTAAAGGCGCAAGGGCGGCAAGGCGCACCGAGACGCAAAGGGATCTTGGAGCCTAGGCACAAGGTTCAAGGCGCAGACGTGCGCCCAAGGAAGGCAAGACACAACTACATTCATTTTAAATAATCAACATCAAACATAAGTTCATCTTTCTTGAACAGATTTTTCATATATTCTACTCATTAATCATTCATTACTATAAATTATCTCTTAAAAAATAAAATCAGTATGATCGTTTGCATCATATCTAAGTCTCAACGATCGATTAAATTTTAAAAACACTACATCATATAAAAATTATTTAGTTCTTGCATTATTTTTTTCATTATTTTGAAAAAAAATTCCAATAAAAATCACACTCAGGTGCGCCCTTAATGGCCAAAGGCGGGCGAAGGCGCAAACCTCTGAGTCTGGTGAGCCCGGAGACTTGGCGCGTCTGAGGCGCGCTTTAACAACATAGCTCGCAGGAAGCCATGGCAGAAAAGGAGGAATGAACATGGAGCGAGTCGAGGAGCTGGGTGCGACCAGAGGGAAACAAGGCCGGTCCACCGGTCAGACTGAGAAATTTTCCTCTACCAAGCAGGCGACTTCCATAGCGTCGGTAAGATCACACGGATGATGAGTACTAAGTCGTGAGCGAAAGTAGGGTTAAAGATCCTGAAGGAAGAAGCCCATATAATAATCGGGAGGAAGCCCGTGAACGTGGTTGACGAGCTCGATGAATTCGTCAATATACTAATCCACCAAAGAAGTGTTACCAAGAGCACATAAACTTTCCACGACATTGCCTAAGTAGCGATGATCATAGCGCTTAACCAATGCTTCCTTGAGGTTGCTCTACGAGATAAGCGAGGTGGGCTGGAGGAGCCATCAAACCCAGTGCAAGGCAGAGATATTCATGGCAAGGAGCATTAAGGAGACCTTTTGTGTGTTCGGAGTGGATTGTATGTCAAATAATTGTTTTGCCTTGGCAATCCACCCAAGAGTAGGGGTGTGCATGGTGCGGTTTGGTGCGGTTTGGTGCGGCTTTGGCCCAAACCGCAACCGCACCATAAGGGCTCGGTTTTTGCCCGAGCAAAACCGCACCGCACCGAAATTATGCGGTGCGGTTTCGGTTCGGTACGGTTTTTTGCGGTGCGGTTGCAGTTTCGGTGCGGTTTTTAACATGTATTTTACATAGACTACAGGTAAGCATCAGAACTATGAATGTTACTTAATAATTTATGAGTTCTTTTATGTTTTGCTGTTTTTCTCTCTATATTGTTTTAAATTACAACATTTTCTTACAACAAGTAATTTCATTTTCATAAATTTTGATGCAGTTATTTGTCTTTCTTTTTGAAGATGTCATACCAACTTATGAACTATATAATATTTTGTAAATATCATGTTTTATAGACAAACATTTTCACACTAAACTTTGTTGCAGGTAGGGCTGAGCATATTATTCGAAATTCGAAAGTCGCTCGAAAATCGTTCGAAAATTAAGTCGAATAGGAATCGGTTAAAATTGATTCGACTCAATGTGAGTCGATTCAATTTGACTCGAATCTGATTTCGAGTCGATTTCGAGCCAGCCCTGAATCGCTCGAAATATGATTCGAATCAACTCGAATTAATTAAAAAAATTATGTATTCATTAATATATTCTTATTTGAAGATTAAAAATAATAAATTTAAAACTAAATAAAAAGAATGAAGACTTTAAATGTTTCATTTGCTAAATTTATAGGTTGCCTCATTTAATTTTGAGCAAACTATGAATAAAACGAAAAATTATTCAATTTCGAGCCGATTTGATTCGATTTCGAGCCAACCCGATTCGATTTCGAGCCGACTCGATTCGATTTCGAGCTGCCTCGGAATCGAGACATTTCGAGTCGAGCCGGCTCGACTTGAAATCAATTTCGATTTCGAGCCGAGTTCGAGTCAAAAATTTTGATTTCGAGCCAAGTCAAAATCACTCGAACTCGACTCGATATTCAGCCCTAGTTGCAGGAGATTCATTCATTCTTATATATCAACACTTATTATGCAATATTTTATTTTAATTTGGATTATTAAAACTAAGAGACTGTTCTAATTGATATCCAAGTTGTCTATGTATGGAATAGATACAACAACACTCAAGCCTTTATCTCACTATAGTGTGGTCGGCTATATGAATCATTTGTCATCATTGTGTCATATCTTGACATATTCTCACTAATGCGTACATCATGTTTTCCTTATAGTTTTAAGTATTTATTCCACTATAGTGTGTGGAAGAAATGATTCAGCAAAATATCTCACTTAATTATAATAACTCTGGCGGTAATATATCGTATAAATATATCAACTCTTACTTAATATACTTAAATGTGACGTCACATAATTATAAAAAATTAAATACACAAAATATTCGGTGCGGTACGGTTTTTGCGGTTTTCAAAATTCAAAAACCGCACCACACCGAACCGCGCTCGGTTTGTAAAAGTTTAAAACCGCACCGCACATAAACTATGCGGTGCGGTTTAAAAATCGGTGCAGTTTTTGCGGTGCGGACGGTTTTTGCGATTTGCGGTTTTTCATGCTCACCCCTACCCAAGAGGGTCGGTCCCGTTGAAAGCGGCACTTTGAGGACATGCGGTGCATATGTTGTGGCAAGCGCGGCTAGCGAATGAGTTGTTGTGGGGTTGGTTAGTTGTCCAACAAAAGAAGACGGGTCAACTAGAGGCGGAGCCCTAGGGGATTGGATGTCCAATCGGGCCGTAAGCCTCCAAGCGCTGGAGAATCGCTTGCATCAAAGCTAGGGTACTGCATTATTCATCGAGGCGACGTTCGACAACGTCGAGGAGGGAGTTCGTCATGGCTCGGGTGCAAGGGCGTCTCGTTGGCGTCGCCAGGAGATGGAAATGGATGCATGAATGGCTCGTGTGGGGCAGAGCATTGCAAGGTTGGATGCGGTGCAATGGACTCGTGCGTGCGGGTCCGAACTCGGCGGAACGAAGAGTTGTGGAAAAGTAGTGGCCTGGAGATGGGTGCACGAAGGAGGGACAGAGATCTGCGGGAAGGAATTGGTGGGATGGGGCTCGGCGGAGCGGAGGCGGAAGGATGCGCAAGAAGGGTGATGACGGGATCCCGACGGCTTAGGAATAAGCAGGCGGGGGCGGGAGGTCAGAACAATGTTACCCCTTAGGGTTTCACAGGTCTACAACAAGAAAATTGAGAGGAAGGAGAGATATCCAAGGAGGAAACTCTCTTAGCCAACCTTATGCTCCAATTTCACTTCAAGATAATCCCATATACCATAATACATGATAGTCAGGGTATTAAAACTCATTATGATGGCATAAGCGTCGATACTCAAACTAAAATCAAAGATAACACTCATCATGGGTCATAATAAAATCACGTCGGTGTCCCTCCTAGAGTTTTGCCACGCTTTCGATGTCCCATTGCGCTCCATGTCATCCGCGTCTGTAACACACAATGCAATCATGCAAGTCATTCATATTCCCGAAGCATAAGTGAGCTCAATACAAATACATAATGCAAATTACTGGATGCAGTCACTTAAGGAATTTGATCATAAAAACCTCATCATGAGCATTGTCATTTATTGACAAATATACATAGTAAAAGCAAGTTATACCTTAGAAGATGCTCCCGAGTTAAATCCGTTGCAGCCTTTTTCCTCTTTGAAACATACTTTGGACCTCTCCGTAAAGTGTAACCCTTCAATGGCCTGTTAGAAAAGAAGAAAAAAATAAGTATAACGGATGCATATACATCACTATAAAGCATTAGTATTAGTACAACGCCCAGTAATCACAGAAACATTTGTACAAAAAACATAAAATTGGTCAAATGAAGCCAGGTTAAAATTATGTTAGGCTTACTTAAACTCGATGAGCTTCCTACTTTTAAGTTCAGCAAGATCTTTCTCATCAACAACCTGCAATAGAAAAATCGGGAAGAAAATTATTCCCATTAGCATACAAAACAAATGCAGTACATTAATTCAAACACAATGTCAAATTTCTACTTATAAAACCAGGAGAAGGCACTTTCAATATAGAATCCTTCCACTAAAAAAAGAGTAAAACATCAACTTTGAAGGACATTCATAACGCTGGGATGCAAAATTTCATTGAAGGAAATATTATATTCTGATTTAAAGCGCCTTATGTTTAAACCATGCTTTGAAATTTGACCTCATGTTTAAACCATGGTTTGATTTGACCTTGTTTTAACCATGGTTTTTACACGGCTAGCTAGATCCCATTGGGCTCTTCCTGTACCGAACTACCGATGGCACCAATAGCCCGAAGTGATCAGGGAGCTATAGGGGCTGATATGCCTTATTGGTTATCTAATATTAGAGTCTTTTTATAATGAGTCGTATTGTATCGAGTCATGTTACATTGAGCCAAGTTATATGTGTCGTAGTAATTTATGTGTTTTAATATTTCCAGTAATTTCGTTGTATTGGGTATTTACACTTGTGCTATTGGGGGTCTTATATAAGGAGGCTTTGTCATGTAAAGGGAATCAATCAATGAATGAAATAGTTTCTTCCACTTTCTAAATTCCTCTCCCTCTCCCTCAAGCCCCCTCCTCCTTTAGGGTTTCCTCTTGCTCCTCAGTCCTCCCCAAGCTTCTTCTAACTTCCCCTCTACCTTCTGATGTGAACCGAGGTGGGGGCAGTAGATTTTCAACGATAATAAAATGCGATCTTTTAAAATAAATTTGACGCGAAGGGATTTCGCGGGATATTTTAAACGGTTAACGACCAAGGTGTTGCTCGCGAATGTAAGACTACCGCAGGTGCATAATAACATTACGAAATCATGAATCCACGGGTATAGCATTCAAGAGAGTGGCAACACAGTTATGAAATTAACGGCAATTAAGAGATAAGATTAGGAGGACAAGTTCCAAAAATTAACTATTCATTTAAACTTTGAGCATCAAATTAACTAAGATTTGAAGGTGAGAAGCTGAGAGGTATACCCAAGGGAAGGAGTAGCAGCAGTGGTTCATGGATTTCCAAGGATGCACTACTCGGAAGGCGCTGGAATGGCTGGTACCAGGCAGAGGAGGGCACCAGGAGGGTTGTGTGGACCTCAGGAGATGGCAGCCTCCTCAGGGACACCGGATGTGTCCAACCGGAAGAAAGGGGAACGTCGGAGGTAACTGAATCCGCTGGAGGAAGGCACAGGAGGGCTTGTCGGTGGCAGGCGGAGCTTCAGGCAGCGGAAACGGTGGCCGACGGAGCGCGGGAGATGATTTCGTCGGGGAAGCTAAGCGCTGAAAAGCTCAGGGGCCGCGGGTGGTGTCGTCTAGCAGGAAGGAGAAGATAGACGGTGGGGATGGAGGCCTCTGGCGGTGGCTTCGTTGGAGGACCGGGAGGGGAAAACGTCGGGAGGCGCGGCGTCGGGCTTCAGGCAGGGGCGGCGTTGGATGTGAACCAAACAAATCAAAGTGATTGTTCAGTTCAATTCTTGTCGGGTCTCACAGGAAGGGGAGGGGTTGCTTTATAAGAGGGATTAGGGTTTCATTTTAAGAGTTGAATGGGCTTTTGCAAGTGGGCTTTTAATGAAAGCAGGAAATAAGAGGTTGAAGGATTTGGAAATGACTTGATAATTTCAAAAGTCTTTAATAATTATGAAAATAGTTAATTAACGAAGCCCTAAATTAATCCATCTACTAGACTACCGGACCTATGCATTTAGGTCTTGTTGGCCGGTCACACCAACGAGCCAAATAAAAATGCACGAACATGCTCGATACAAAATAACACCCAAGCGCGTATAATACGCGCGATACAACTCGATGCTACAAAACAAAGCCAAATGCGCGAAAATACGCGCTACACAAATAACATACAGGTACAGTAATAATAAATAAAAAGGCGCGACGCGAGTTGCATCAACTTCATTCTAGAGATTGCCCTTGTATCCCCGCCTTCATTGATTCACGGCCAAAACAAGCCCTTGAAATAGTTTTTTCCTCTTCCCCATGCTTCTTCTAACTTTCCCTCCACTACCGGACAAGCCAACCATCTCTCCGCCCCTTTTAAATGTCGTTGCTCCATCGGCCACTTCCTCGGCCCTTTTGTCGACCCTTGCTACGCTGGCGTACTAAGCCGCAAAGGGGTCTTGGAGCTGAAGGCGCAAGGCTGAAGGCGCAAGGCTGAAGGCACAGGCGCACTCCTGATGAAGGCAATGCGCAACCACATTCATTTTAAAAATAAGCATCAAACATCAGTTCATTTTTTTCATCAGATTTTTCATCTATTCTACTCATTAGTGATTCAACAATAACTTCGGTAATCATGTGTTTGATCACCTGTATCGGGAGAGAACTCAGGATATGTTCATTTATCTGCTCGGCTAAATACAGCTTGGTAAGCCCAATCAATTAGAAGAAAAAAGGCTTAATTTTAGAAGAGCAAAGAAAAACAAATGACTTATGAACGGGTGCAGAATCCGACACAAACACGGAATACCCAAAATGTAAGATATTTAACCAATGAACATGGAAATTTATGAGAACCTCTTAACATAAAGATAGGGATTGAAGGTATGAGAAAATGATCCTAACGTCAAGAATAAAAAAGATGGAGGACAAAGTGTTGACTGTTAAGACAATTCAAAATGCAGGGTGGAGAAAATTTTGTAGGCCAAACTATTAGAATCCAACATTAATTACTTAAACCAATGTGTGGACCATTATAAATCAAAGAGATTAGGTTAAGGTTCACATATATCAAAATATACGCCAAAACAAATGACATTAACTCCGCTGTATCCTGACATATAGGTTTAAACATTTGTCAAAAAAGATATTAACACCACTAAAACCATAGCATATACGTTTAAACGTGAAATAATGTCATTGCAGCAGATTGATGCATTAAAAACAAAAGCCATATACAAAAACATACCTTCCCATTTTCAATCTGCTGAAGGAAAACTTGGATTTTGTCCTCCACATGTTCAACCTAAAAAACATCTATTATGGTTAATGAAGAAAGTAAACTTTTGAATCACTCCAGAACATTATGGGGAAAACATTAATAATTTAATAATAACATGTAGACCATTTTTCCTAAAAAAGAGGTACGAAAGAAAGGGTTAAGATGCAAGTAAAAATTTCATCATTATAATTAGACACATCCAAACGATAGAACTTTTGTTTTATGATTTGATTTCTCAAATTTAAAGTAAATGTCAAACACCTATAAGAAAACAAATGGCAGCTCATCATCATCAACATCATCATCATTATCCTTATCCCAATAATTTCACACTTGTAATTCTTCACCATCATGCGAAGTGAACTTCGTAATACCCTTACAGCTTCCTCTAACAAAGAAAGAAGAATGTCTTTTATGGCGCTAAGAATGTGCCCTATTTGAATCTTGTTTTTATTTTTATTTTTTTGTGCCTACGGTAAATATTCATAAAAGAAATGAAAAGGAAGGCTGGAACTAACAGAGGTGAGGATCAAGATGGAATGCGGAACAAACTTGAGAGGCAAGCATCTCGTCCAAGCTTATGAGCATGATTCTGCTTCCTTGCAGCAAAATAAGTAGTGGTTCATCAAACACGGGAAAATACATGTACTAAATAAACAAATAACTAGAAATAAAAGAGGAGCGAGGCCAGTATGGCAGCATTAGATGACATACTTCAAATTCAATCGTACTCTTCCTTGTTGGGTTTACTAGTGTGCATATATCACCACTCTCCTCTTGAAAATAAAGCTTCCACTCAAGGTTAGGTCAAGTTGGAACCATCATCATGTTTAGGGCTCTACAAAAAAATGGTGATGTCTTCACCTTCGACATCAAGTAGTATGTGAAGTTATTTATTTCATTTGTATGTTGGGGAGTAAGGTCGTTTGCAACAGAGTCTAAGGCGATGGCACAGTAGCTCCGGGTACTTTGGTGGGAGGGATAGGCATCGAGTATGTGAGTTCATTGCAGATAGAGGTAAGTGTGGTGACGGTGGAAAATTTGGTTAATATGGAGAAGGTAGTATGGGGTATCATTTTGGGTGTTGTAGAAGTTCGCTATGGAGCATGAGAGAGATGGTATAAATGTCAGTGAGTCTGATTTGGGGGTGATATCAAGGTAGTGCAGTGCCCAATAGAGTGTGGAACACTTCCACAAAATGTGTTTGTTCCATGTCTTTGATTAGAGTATATGGGTGGTGTACGCAGAGGTGAACACGAATGTGCAAATGCAGACCATGAAGGAAATAGCACAAGCAGTGTGCAGTAGTAAGTCTGGGATCATGAGTGGCAATCTCAATAAAACAGTGAATGCAGGCATTCACTTATTCGGACTAGTCGATGGCTCAAAGGCATTCACATGCATTACCCAACCAACAAGTATTGTAGCGGCATATCAATTAGTGTCCCATGAATGTGCAGTGCTCCATCGAGTGTGGAACACTTCTTCCACAAAATGTATTTGTTCAATGTCTTTGATTAGAGTATAGGGGTGGTGTACGCAGAGCTGAGCATGAATGTGCAAATGCAGATCATGAAGGAAATAACACAAGTAGCGTGCAATAGTAAGTATGGGATCATCAGTGACAATCTCGATAAAATAGTGAATGCAGGCATTCACTTATTCAGACTAGTCGATGGTTCAAAGGCATTCGCATGCATTACCCAACTAGCAAGTGTTGTAGCGGCATATCAATTGATGTCCCTAGCAAGTAGGGATTAAATTGACATGTTAAACAAATTCAATGGAGCATGGAACCTTCCATGTATATTGTGGACAATGACACTCGATTGTCTGGCATGCTTTGTAGCTAAAGCATTGCTCGTTGTAAGCAATCCATCCTAAGAGGAAATTTTCATGGAACATGGGGATGTCAAGCCGACAGAGGTATATTGAATTGGGGCCAAAGTTAAGCTGGAAGAAAGTGGTGGCTCGGTACTGTCGGGTAGAGATTATCCATGGTGTGGAGATCTAGGGCCATGAGACTATGAGAGTCGTCTGTAATGGTGTTAGGCGACCAATGAAGGGGAGTAAATCTCCCGCACAACTACCTGGAGATCAAATGTAGTAGTCTAGATGTGGAGATCGAATGTAGTAGTCTAGATGTGATCCATGCAGACAAAAAGGGAGGAAATTGAAAGGACTAATTCTTCTTTGTGGGCGGCCCAGGAGGAGGTGGCATGCATAAAAATAAGAAAGATGGAAGGTCCTTGGAAGTTGGAACTATGTAAGAAAGATGGTAACAATTGGAAATGTTTGGGAGTGGCAGAGGGTAGCTAACGAAGGAAGAAAGGTCGTCAATGAAGAGGCCTGAACAACAAATGCTCCAAGCCTCCAATCAAACGACTATGCATGGATTTTAAAATCAGCAAAATAGTGTGTGCAACCTCATACAACGAGAAAAGAAAAAAGGTAGGTTTGATTGATCAAATAAGTGTCGGTAAACTGTTAGGAGGCGGCAGAGTAAGGGGTGTCCATCTAGAAGGGCGGAGACGATGACATGGGGATCTAGGATGGGCGTCAAGGACCGATGAGCGTGTCTACAGTCATGGAAGGCTGATTTGGAAGCACGAATGAGGACAACGCGGGAGCTTCCTGATGTGCGTGTGCGGCGAATGACTATCGACAGAAGATTAAGAAAGGTCGGGTCAATTGATAAAGAAGAGGATCAAGATGGAGGGAATGTGATAGAAACTCGAGAGTCGTGTCTCTCATCTAAGATCAAGAGCTTGACTCTATTTCCATAGGTTAGAGTAATCATGAGGGTTCCCGAAATACCACACCTCTTTATAGAGAGGTCTACATATGGGAGAAGATACATTTACTAAAGAAATAAAAGTTTGCAAAAAAAAGGTCAGCTTGGCTAGCACTAGATGAGTAAATGACATCCTTCAAAGTCAATCATGTTCTACGTTGATTGGGTTGACAACCGCGCACATAAGTAGGCAAAGAATTTTTGAACTATTAAGTGTTCTAAAAAGAATATGTAGTAAATGAAAATAATTCCAGCAACTCCAATAATTCATCTTGAGAACGCACATAACAAGACAAAATTTTGACCTACTAAAGGTCTGTTTGGCTCTCTGGCAACTACCAGTGCGGGATGCCACCAGCGGCCGCCCCAGGGTGTTCGTTTTTCGGCCATCGGCGGCATTTGCTCCCGGTTTCCTGAGCTAAAAGTTTCAAAATGGAGCGACTCAGACCCCACCCCCTTCTCCAGTCGCAAACTTCAGTGAGTTTGCTCCCACACCGGAATGCCGCCGGAGAGCCAAAGAGAGCCTAAGTGTTCTAAAAAGAATATGTAGTAAACGAAAATAATTCCAGCAACTACAATAAATAATCATGAGAATTAATGCTAAATCATGATATATGATAAGATAAATGTTGCAATCTATCTACAATGCACAATGCATTAAAGTAGTCCAACTACAGAGAAAAATTCTCCTTTCTGATAAAATAAAGTTGCATCAGCTTATGTTGTAAAATTTACTTTTAGCGCAGAGAGAGCATCCAAATGTTCCAAGTCAACTAACCAATCAAGATACAGGGTAAACAAACCAATCAATGAAAAAGAATTTAAGTACTATTAAATCTGTAAAAAAAATGGGGGAAAACAAACTTACCTTTCTAGAAACCCCTTGCCTACCAATCTCCACCCATTTCTTCTTTACGGCCCAAGAAGATCCTAGCTTGAAAACCGAAGGGGTTACTTTTCTCTGTTGCATCAACAATTGCAGACACATAAACTAGTTAAAATTCAGGCTTTTCTTGCATCAACAATTGCAAACAAAAAACTAGTAAAAATTCAAGAATTTCCTGCATCAACAATTGCAGACACAAGAATTTAATTAAAATTCATGACTTTCTTCTAAGAAACAAAAAAACACCAATTTTTCTAATGAAACCACTATAATTTATACAAGAATCAAAATTTCGCGAAAAAATTCCAGACCTGGAGCTCCTCTTTAGAAATCCCCTCGGGTGGGACTTCTTTAAACAGTTGGACCTCTGGTGATCCCTCCCTTGCATAGGTCTTACCCTCGTCTTTGAGAAACCACTGATCCTGCTGGAATTCCTGGACACAAAATTGAAATTGTAAGGTTAGTAACAACCACAGGGATCAAGAGTATGGGAGGTTCTTCGAAAGGTTCAACCTGAGCATCAACAATTTCAAAACCACGAAGACTCTTGATGACACTCTCCAGCTCACTATGATCGATGCCAACACTGGCAGCGAACTGTTGTGAATCGGATATTGCCTCATTAGTCTGCAAAAATCCTAGAATAGATTCCTCCGCCATTACGTAGGATCAAAGCTGTGGAAGTCTCTATTTAGTATGATGGATGATGGTTGAAATGTCAGTGGAGAAGCTGGCAAAAGAAAAAAAATGTGGTAACATTCAAATCTAAATTGTGAGAAACTACAACACTCTATTTCTGCAACTCACTCAGTGAAAATAAGAACTTGAAGATATTACAAAAACATGTGTGGCTCAAATAAACCAGTTGAAGAATAATAAACTAAGAGATATGTCCTGCTATTAAAGTGGAGAGGAGTGCTAACAAAAGCAAGAAGACTCAAACTTGCAAAATAGCTATTTTGAATTATGTCAACAAAAAACAATTATTGTTTCAAAAAAATTGATCCAACAATAGTAAAGGTGCCCATTTAGATTGTTAGCAAACAGCACATGTTCAACTTGTTAAACGGTTCCCATACAGCCCATTCTATACTGAATATTGTGAGCATGAATATATATATTGAGGCTCAATTTAAATGATCCGAGCATGTTCATTTGTATTCGGCTTGTTGACAGCTTGTTAAGGGATGTCATCATCGTTAACATCATCGTAATTAACAAGAGTCTCATCCCAACTATTTGTGATCGGCTTTATGAATCCTCATTTTTTTCATTAGTTTATGTCTAGTGTTAACCAAAATATTAGACCAAAACTACACAAATTATCTTCCAGGGCTGAAGCGCATAAATTATATAGATGTATATACATATATACACATTAGTAGCCGTGCATAAGGTCCCCCAATACGCATTGTATGACGAAAACTGATGTAAAATAGGGTTTGAATTGAACAAAACACGTGGGCCGAGTGGCCAAATCCAATTTCGCATCCGATTTTCAACGTGTCGCGAGAAGCCTTGAGAAGTTCGTTAATTTTTGTCGGGTGGAACTGCTACGCGTTTTAGGGTTCTACTCCTCAGCGAAATCTACACGACCACAAGCCAAAAATACAAACAATAATTTATGGAATGCGATATCGGTAGCAGAAGAACGCAACGGCAAACCCTGATTATTTTAAGCAAAGCATAAATTTACACTAAAGGCAAGGAGCAGCGAGTATACCCAAATGATTTGGCAGCGGAATAGAGACCCCTCCAAACCGTGACACACGTGCCAGAACACACGGGCAGTGATCGGGTCTAGCAACCGGAAGAGAAGCTTGCAGTCGACGGCGAATCCGAGTCGCCGGAGAGAAGATTTCCGGAGTCGACGGCGCTCGGTGGATTCGGCGTCCAATCGCGGCGACGTCGCTGGGCAAAGTCCCGCGGGAAGAGATCGTCGGTAGCGGCACGGGAGGTTCCAGGCAATGGCCTCGCGGTACCGCCAGGAGCGAACGGGGAAGTCGGCGACGGACTGGAGCCTTGAGCGCGATGTCGACGTCGCCTGGCGTATCGATGGCGATGCTGAAACCCTCCAGGCGCGGGCAGAGAATGAGATTTATTTCATTCTCTGTCTTTTTTTCGGGTGGTGCTCTTTTGCTTTGAACTCATTCATTTATAAAACATCATTTTGTATTTTAAGATGAAATCTTTTTTTTTTAATTTGTAGAATGATATTCCCATAATATATTTTCTAATTGCTCTTAATTTGAAATTTGAAATCTGAATGAGATCTCCATAATATATTTCCTAATTGCTCCTAATTTGAAATTTAAATTTACGTTTACTTAAAAAGGCCTGGGCTTGCCGTTATCGTCCTACTACTAATAATACCGGACCATTTTATTCAGGGTCTCAATGGCCGGTCAAACCACGGAGCCAACGAACGGGCGAGGAAAATAACATCAAATAAAGTGCGCGGGAAACATAGTAATAAGACACAGAAAAAAAAACTTTGATGCACTAGGGTGATGTACAGGTTGCATCAATTCCCCCGGGGTTGAAAGAGCTCGACCCCGACGAGAGTTCACAAAGGCTGGCAATAGAGAGATCTGGGCGGCGGGTCCGCAGCTCGTCGGTGATGATCCATGAACTGTCAGTGATGTCTCGTCCCCGCCAGGAGACCAAGTAGCGCTGGTACGTTCCCTGGCGTACGAAACTCTCGAACATCAAGAACCTGATCTATCTCCTCAGTGCTTGGCGTCTGTGCTGGAGCTAAGTCTGGTGGAATCTCTGGTGCTGTCATCGGAGGGCTCGGGCTGAAACTAGGAGGCTCTCCGTAGAAAGGCATCAGATCTGCCACGTTAAAGATCGGAGAGGTCCCGAACTCAACGGGCAAGTCTAGGAGGTAAGCATTCTCGCCTATGCGCTTTCGGACTTGGAAAGGCCCAAACTTCCTCTGTTGTAATTTGTGGTATGTACCCGTAGTGAATCTCTGCTTCCTAAAATAAGCATAAACTCAATCTCCTTCTGAAAAGTATAACTCCTGGCGATGTCGATCGACCATGGTTTTATATTTTTCAGAAGTTGCTCGCAATTTATTAGTAATAGATTTATGCAATTCTGTTAAATAATCAACATGGGCTTGCGCATCAAAAGAAATACGTTCATGATTCGGGAGGGAGTGAAGATCAAGTAAATGCGGTATAGGGAAGCCGTAAACAATCTCGAAAGGAGATTTATCTGTGGAGCGATTAGTAGAATTATTGAATGCAAATTCAGCTTGTGGCAATATAAGATCTCATTGTTTCGGATTCTCCCCCGTCAAACACCTAAGTAGATCCCCCAAATTCCTATTAACGACCTCAGTCTGCCCATCGGTTTGAGGGTGATATGCGCTGCTAAATTCGAGTTTGGTACCAAGTCGGGCCTACAGTGTCTTCCAAAAATACCCCATAAAACGAGTGTCCCTATCAGAAGTGATCGACCGAGGAATTCCGTGTAGTTTAACGATTTCTTTAAAGAAAAGTTCGGCGACGTGTACAGCGCTAGAAGACTTTCTACACGGAATGAAATGCGCCATCTTCGAAAATCGGTCTACAACTACAAAAATAGAATCGACCTTCCTCTGAGTGCGAGGAAGTCCTACCACGAAGTCCATCGAGATGTCATCCCATGGTCGCTCAGGTATCGGTAAGGGAGTGTATAATCCTGTGTTTTGAGCATGTCCCTTATACAACTGACACGTGGTGCAGTGTCTAACGAACTCGGTGATATCTCGCTTCATATGTGGCCAATAGTAACGAGCGCTGGCGAGATCTAACAATTTAGATTGGCCTACGTGTCCACCTAACCCATACGAGTGGAGCTCTTTAAGTAATGTCTCTCGAAGTGGTCCTTCGCAGATGCAAAGGCGCGTGCCCCTAAACAGATAACCCTCATTGATGATGTACTGTGTGGTGGGATCAGTCCCACTGCGCTGACATGAGCTCCAAATATTGTTAAAGAATGGATCAGTGGCGTATTGGTCGCGCTGTGAATCTAGATCAATAATGCACGGCTGCAGGGTGACTAATAAATGTGTGCGACGACTAAGGGCTTCGGCTACGCGGTTCGTGACTCCGGGTTTGTGCCTCAGGTGAAACGTGAACTCCTGCAGGTAAGCAGCCCACTTGGCATAGCGCCTGATCTCCTTCTGGGAGTTCAGATGCTTCAGAGCCTCATGATCAGTGTTCAGCACAAACTCGCGCTGAATCAGGTAGTGTCTCCAATGACGGAGAGCCTGAACGATAGCATAAAACTCTAAGTCGTACGTGGAATATCTAGTCTTTGGCTCGTTCAACTTCTCACTAAAGAATGCAATGGGGGCGGCCCTCCTGACTCAAAACTGCGCCAATACCGATGATCGATGCGTCACAATCAACCTCAAAAATTTTCTCAAAATCGGGCAGCGCTAGAACTGGTGCACTCGTGAGTCTCTCTTTAACCGAAAGAAATGCTCGCTCGGCTTCCTCAGTCCAAATAAATAGACCCTTTTTTAGACAATCCGTCACAGGTGCTATCAAGGTACTAAAGTTTCGAATAAATCGCCGATAAAAAGATGCTAGCCCATGGAACCCTCGAGCCTCAGTAATCGTCCTAGGGCTAGGCCATGATTCTATCACCTTGACCTTCTCTCTATCAACTCTAATACCCTCAGAAGAAGCGATATATCCTAAGAAGGTCAGGCTGTCAGTCAAAAATGTGCATTTCTTCAAATTTATATATAATTTATTGTCACGTAGTAGATCTAAGACCTGTCTAAGATGAATCATATGCTGATCCTGATCAGTGCTATAAATCAAAATATCGTCAAAGTATACCACTACGCAAATTCCTATGAGTGGCCTAAGCACTTGATTCATCACTCGCATAAACGTACTGAGAGCGTTGGACAGGCCAAAAGGCATCACTAGCCACTCGTACAATCCTTCCTTCGTTTTGAACGCAGTCTTCCATTCGTCCCCAGGTCGAATTCTAATCTGGTGGTACCCACTTTTTAAATCAATCTTGGAAAACACTTGGGATCCACTAAGCATATCTAGCATATCATCCAATTGGGGAATCAGAAAGCGATATTTGATTGTAATTTTATTTATCGCTCTACTGTCTACACACATGCGCCATGTCCCATCTTTTTTTGGAACTAGGAGTGCAGAAACGACGCATGGACTCATACTCTCTCTAACGTGACCCTTTGAAATCAGATCGGTCACCTACCTATGTAGCTCCTCATGCTCTTTCGGACTCATGCGATAGTGGGGTAAGTGTGGTAGGCTAACTCCTGGGATAAGGTCTATGCAGTGTTGTATGTCTCTCATCGGGGGTAGCTGATCGGGAAGCTCCTCCGGCATGATCTCAGAGAACTCTTCTATGAGGGGACGCACTGTATCAGGAATGTCTAATGTCGTGGGGGTGATATCGATACAGGATAACATATAGACGACCTCACTATCCCTCATCTCCTCCTGGAATTGGGGCCCAGTCAGTAACATGGTGGCGGAGGGAAAGGATGTCGCAGAGACAGTGGTAGAAGGGGGCGAAGTCCTTTCTGGGGCTTTGGGAACAAGACCATTCTTCTGGGGAAGAAGAACGATCTTGCGCCCATTGTGCTCGAAGGAGTGAGAGTTCTTCACACCATCGTGAACTACGTGTCTATCGTACTGCCAAGGTCGTCCCAGCAGGATGTGACATACCTCGATAGTAGCGACATGACACCACACAACGTCCTGATACGTACTGCCTATGGAAAACTCTACGAGACACTGGTGTGTGATAGGAATGGTAGTGCTACTAGTGACCCATGATAGACTATAGGGTTTTCCTAAGGGTTGGGTTTTTAATTTCAGCTTTTCAACCATGCGTTGAGAAACGAAGTTCTCCATACTACCGCTGTCTATGATGATGAAGCAGAACTGCCCTTGTATGCGTGCGGTGGTACGAAAGATGTTGTTTCTCAACCACTCGTCGTCAATAGGGGCCTTAGGAGTCAGGAGACTATGTTGGAGAACGCACACTAACCGCTCAGGTTGTTCTCCCTCAACTTCGTACTCACTCTCTAACTCCGCCTCGGGGGTCGAGTCAATCTGGGAGTCACTAAGAAAAACTCCATACTCAGGATCTGATCCACTCTCAGAATCGACGATGGCGACGAAGTGGCGTCGCGGGCACTCAGAAGACTTATGGCCCGGCTCCATACACTTAAAACATCTAAACGTCCCAGGCTGAGGTCTAGTGCCTACAATCTCCTTACCCTTGTTGGGAGGGGCAGGAAGTGCTGGGGTGTTCGTGGGCGCTACCGGTCGGGAGGACCCGGCAGGGGTAAAAGTGTGAGTCGAGTGAGACTTGTCTGTAGTCTTATTTCCAGATGTTCGTTTCTGTAGTGCCTCTACTCTACGTGCGCGACTCGTAGCCTCCCCTAAATCCTTATAATCAAGGAGCTCCAACTGATCTCGAATGGAGTAACGTAACCCGTTCAGATAACGGGAAACGGTCATGTCATCGTCCTCTCGGAGGTCGAGGCGAGACTGCAAGATTAGGAACTCATTTGTGTACTCGTCGACAGATAATTTGTCCTGACGTAAATTATGGAACCTACGATACAGGGTTTGCATGTAATCGGACGGAACGTATCGCTTACGCAGTTGAGTTTTGAAATCGTTCCATGTTGTGATCGGGGGCATACCTAAATTAAACCTAGACCGTTCTAATTGTCCCCACCAAACTAATGCGGATCCTTTAAGTCTAAGCGCGGCATACTCAACTTGCCTAGCTTGGGGCAATTGCTTCCAAGCCAGGAATCGATCCATACGCTCACACCATTCTAGGCAACTCTCGGGCTCTATTCGCCCTTCGAAATCACCCACGTCCAACTTGATTCCCACATCCCAACGGGGTTGGTAACGTGGATCGTTGTGTGCATCCGGGTCGGGGTGTGCGAGTTCCCGAGGTCTATGATCAGGGTCGCTGTCAGTCATTAGGGTAGGTGGTCGGTTGGCGTGCAAGGTGCCTTCAATATTATTAACTGAAGTGCGCAGTCCGTTCATGATATGTGTGACACTACCCATACCAGCGGTAAGCGTCTCGACGGTTTTCATCAAATCACTCATGCGTCGAGTCAAATCTCCAACACTATTTTCTAACTGATCAACTCGTTTCTCCATCGAGAATTTTTTATTTATTTATTTATTTTATTTTATTTTTTTAATCCCTAAAAAGATATAAAATTATATTTTATTTTAAAAGAGAGATTTCCCGAGGGGGAGTAAAATACTTAAATGAAACTAGATTTAAATAAAGTTTTAATAAAAAATTTTTTTTTCTTGAACGATGCTAAATAAAAAGATAAAATTTAAGATCTATTTTTTTAAAAAAATAATAGAAAAAAATTTAAATTTGCCGGATCGATCGATCCACAGTAGAAGTGAATCGAAAACCTCTGATACCAAACTGATGTAAAATAGGGTTTGAATTGAACAAAACACGCGGCCCGAGTGGCCAAATCCAATTTTGCATGTGATTTTCAACGTCGTAGCGAGAAGCCTTGAGAAGTTCGTTAATTTTTGTCGGGTGGAACTGCTACGCGTTTTAGGGTTCTACTCCTCAGCGAAATCTACACGACCACAAGCCAAAAATACAAACAATAATGTATGGAATACGATATCGGTAGCAGAAGAACGCAACGGCAAACCCTGATTATTTTAAGAAAAGCATAAATTTACACTAAAGGCAAGGAGCAGCGAGTATACCCAAATGATTTGGCAGCGGAATAGGGACCCCTCCAAACCGTGACACACGTGCCAGAACACACGACCAGTGATCGGGTCTAGCAACCGGAAGAGAAGCTTGCAGTCGACGGTGCTAAACGAATCCGAGTCGCCGGAGAGAAGATTTCCGGAGTCGACGGCGCTCGGTGGATTCGGCGTCCAATCGCGGCGACGTCGCTGGGCAAAGTCCCGCGGGAAGAGATCGTCGGTAGCGGCACGGGAGGTTCCAGGCAATGGCCTCGCGGTACCGCCAGGAGCGAACGGGGAAGTCGGCGACGGACTGGAGCCTTGAGCGCGATGTCGACGTCGCCTGGCGTATCGATGGCGATGCTGAAACCCTCCAGGCGTGGGCTGATGGTTGAAGGGCGTGCGGCTTGACCGGGATAGGCAGAGAATGAGATTTATTTCATTCTCTGTCTTTTTCCGGGGGTGGTCCTCTTTTGCTTTGAACTCATCCATTTATAAAACATCATTTTGTATTTTAAGCATGAAATCCTCCTTTTTTTTTCTAAATTTGTAGAATAAGATCCCCATAATATATTTCCTAATTGCTCTTAATTTGAAATTTGAAATTTGAATGAGATCTCCATAATATATTTCCTAATTGCTCCTAATTTGAAATTTAAATTTACGTTTACTTAAAAAGGCCTGGGCTTGCCGTTATCGTCCTACTACTAATAATACCGGACCATTTTATTCAGGGTCTCAATGGCCGGTCAAACCACGGAGCCAACGAACGGGCAAGGAAAATAACATCAAATAAAGTGCGCGGGAAACATAGTAATAAAACACAGAAAAAAAAACTTTGATGCACTAGGGTGATGTACGGGTTGCATCAGAAACAGTACCTAATCATCACTCGACTGAAGACTAAGTACTATTGTTGATGCGCACTGCGCGTGAAGGGACCCTGTGTATGGACACTGGTATCTATAAACAGTATATTATGTATATATATTGTTTCGCTCGCAAAGGTACATAAACAACTAACACTCAAACAACGAATTAACACGATTAATATTTCATAAACTATCATAAAAGACAAACAAGAGTGGTTTTCAATTAACAACAAACAGGTAAGAGATAATTAAGTGGTAAGCTCTGAATTTTATAGACCAACTAATATTAAGCATAAAACAAAACAAACATATTAGAGCAAGTAGAGAAGAAAGGTATACCATACACTTACAAGTGCAACGAAGAAATAGATGTAGGGTTCTCTAGATTTTGTGGGTCGCCAATGGTTAAGAGGGAAGTGTCGTCGGAACTTGTTAAGGCTCTGTTTGGCTCAGCTGCAGCGACTGCAGAAGCAATGGTGAGAAGCAGTTGTGGAATAATCAACTGTTTTGCAAAGTGGTGGCAGAATCTGTGAAACTGCTTGGATGAATAACTTTTACAGAGCTGTTTTCAAATAGATAAGTTGTTTGACAAAACAGCTGTGCAGTGCACAGTTCATTTTTTAACCTTAAATTCAAACAACAATAACATAAAATGAACATGTTAACTTAATTTATTTTAAGTGCCCCATAATAAAAAAAACATCCCAAAGAGCCCCTCTATAATGGCTGATTATAGTAAGTGGACTATACACACTGCACACATAAGTCAAATTCCTAACAAAAAAACATTATACACACATAAATCAAATTCCTATCTAAAAAAATTTCTTGAACAATGTATATGATGAATATTATTCAAGTATATTGGTATGTTTAAACAGATTAGAGTTATCAAAATGATCATCAGGTCATCATGGACTTGGAAAAAATGAAGGATCCAACAAAATGAAAATAAGGAACAGCCCCCTATAATGGTCGATCAAAAGGATGAATTCAGAAAAGGATTTTTGGCCGGAGATGTTCTTGTTTTGTTTTTTTTCTGAAAAAAGATGGATTCAAGCAGGAAGCGTCAAACCCGGTATACCTGCAATGGGAGAAATCTTAGGGGGAAATCTTTAATCACGGAGGCTCTGCTTGGATGGAGATGGTGGTGACGCGGAACTAGGAATTTTTCGTAACCCGGACACAATTTTAAAATAAAAAATTAAATGTAATGCTTAAATAAAATTAAACTAATACTACAATTAATAAAAAGTTATTAACCAAAAAAACACATGACATACCATTCAACAGGCCACCTTGCATGGACACATATTTTGAAATTTTGTAATAATAGTATCATTAGTAATAGTTTCAGCAACATCTTTCTTCGTATAAACGATCAAGCAGTTAACTCATCTAAGGTAAGTTCAGATCACGTCTTTTTACCACATAAATCTGAAGCTTGAGAATCTTGAGAAATTTGATTTGATCTCACTTTTGAAAAAAATTTATCCATTGAACACCTAAGTAGACACCAAAGAAAACATAAAACAGATCTTGTAATTTACAAACTAAAATTGTTAACTCATTGCTAGCATTCCATATTTTCTCTTATCTTCGCTATAAAATTGTTAACTAAAATTATTGATATTCACATTCCTATTGAAATTGACTATGAGAGAATCCAAGTGATGAATGTAACAACAAAATACTACTATGTTATAGGAACTTTCATTTGAAACATTTGAGAATGTGCTATCACAAAAATTAAGTACCACATATTCTAAGAATTTGTCACACAATGGTTAAGTGTTAACTGATAAACAAATAATTGTTAACAAAAAATTATTAATTGATAATGATGAAGTTAACTGACAAACCCAAAATTAGTTAACTGATAATGCTGAAATTAAGCAAACCCAAAATTGATTAACTAATAATGCTGAAGACTAATGTGTGAACAGGCAAATAGGCAATATACCTTCAGTGTAATTAATAAACAGATCAAATCAAAACTCAAGAGTTTTGTCAATATAAGAAATTGATCTTTAGCCTCAGTAGCAAAATAATCGGTGGATTTTTTTTTACCTGAAACCTTTTAGTTGTAGATCACCTAAAGACAAAAAATGGCTTGTGCTTGTTCCTCTTGATCTAGAAAACAGAGGGAGAACAATCAACGAACAATCAACCTCTTTTATTAACCTGCAAATGAAAACTCAAGCAATCAACAAACAATCAACCCCTTTTATTCAATGGTTTCTAGGCTGGGCAAAACAGGCTGGGCAAGTTCGATAGGAAGAACTGGAGAGGGTTAAAACGGTTTGGTTATACAGAGATCGGGAGATTTTTCCAACTTATTGATGTCTTGATGAGAGAGGGTGAGGAGATGAAAGGGGCTTGATACAGAGATTTTCAACTTATTGATCGGTTTGTTTGACTTGTTGCAAGTTTGACTGGGCATTGGCGATGCGGAAGGGGCCAGTTCTTAAGAAATCAGAAAAAAAAAGAAGAAAACGAAGAAGAAGAAGATCAGAAAGGGGCCAGTTCTTAACAAATCAGAAAAAAGAAGAAGAAGAAGAAGATCAGAAAGGGGCCAGTTCTTAAGAAATCAGAAAAAAGAAGAAGAAGAAGAAGAAGAAGAAGACTGCAACGATGATTCTCAGCGGACTGCAGCGATTCCGCAAGAAGAATACCTCACAAAATGCGAACGTCGGATTGCAGCGATTCGGAGTGCGGAGCAGCAACGATTCTTCAGCGGCTAGGGCACGGCGGACTGCAGCGATTCGAAATGCGAAGCAGCAGCGATTCTTCAGCGGCTAGGCAAAATCAGAGCATGGAAATGGGAAGCATCAGCGATGCACGATAAAAGGTTCTCCCCCGTGAAATCCGCGAAAAATCATACCCGGGCACGTGCCCGGGTGTGTCCGAAGATGGGTCCGCCCGATTGGTGGTGAAGAACGGTGGTGGGAAGTCGTCTTCTCCTCCGACAAAAAGAGAAGACTGGAGAAGGAGGTTAGAGGATTTCCAGCGGCGAATCGGGAGTCAACGGCGAACAGTGGAAATAGGGCCGGAGGAGGTCGACGGTGAATGAGAAATCAAACCTAAAGCGGCGGCGAAATTGGAGGGCTACTCCAATTCGCGATTTTAGAAGTCGCGAACAAATTCCACGAAAGGAAATCGTTATTATCCCTGGATTTGGAGCGGCAGCGGATGTCACTGTGGGGCTTAAAAATTATGTTTGGAAAGGCTACAAAAATTGTTGTGTGCTGCTATGAAAATGCCCCGCCAAACAGAGCCTAAAGTAAGCGGAAACAGAGCTCGGAATTAGGGCTGTAAGAGCAACTTCAATGGGGTCTCTATATTTAGAGATCCCTCATGTACTATGTTCTTCAAATATGGAGAATATGGAGAACCAACTCTAATCATGTTCTTCATATTTGAAGAACATGAATTTTTTAATATTATATATTTATAAATATATAAATATATGTTATTTTATGTATATATTTATATTTAAAATATGTCATATATATTTTATATATTTATATGTATAAATAAATATAATAAATAAAATTAAAATTTTTTATTATATTATATTATTTTTTAACCTTTTTTTTGAAATTTAATTGCATAACTAAAATATAATAAACATTATATAGTTCAAAAAAATATTACATCTGAAAATAATGCTAAAATTCTGGGAGGTCATCATCGGGTTCGCTATGACTTTCGCGTGCGCTTCCCCCATGTTGTTCTTCCTCATACCCGGGAACTCCATAGTCGCTTCCTCCATACTGACTTCCTCCGTGCTGGTGTCCTCCGGATTGAGCTCTACCATATTGGTCTCCTCCATATAGGCTTCCGTCGTACTGACTTCTTCCAAAATGAGGCACTCCAAAATGAGCCCCTCCAAATTGAGGTCCTCCTAAGCGAGGCCCTCAAAATTGAGGCCCTCCAAATAGAGGTCCTCCATGTGGGGCTCATACATAGTGGCTTCCTCCATACTGATTTTTTCTATGCTGAGCTCCGCTGTACTAGATTCCACCGTGTCGGCTTCCTCCACATTGGGTTCCTTCGAGTGATGTTGATTCTGTAAACAAGGATTGTTTTATGTTTTTATTCATAATTTCTTGTTTTTTTTTGCCGAAAATATTGTCGCTCCGGAGTTCCTTTTATGCTATCCGAGTCTATCATCATAATATCATGATCTCGTTTAGCACTCTGAAGCTTTAATTTTTTCTTTTCATTTTCGACCTTTAACTTCATCAGTTCATTCATAGAAGACCTATCCTTCGCTCGTTCTTCTTGACCTCTTTTCAAAATATGTAAGATTTCTTCATTTGCTTTAGTTTTTGTTTTCATACCACCACTTTTACTACCCACCTGTCTCCTCCTTTCTTTTTCTTTCTTTCTCTCAGTAGGCCGTGTATTTGAAATTGAGTTTGGAGATTCTTCATCACCAGTACTATTAGGGTTCATTTTGTCACTGTCTGTGTTTAGGTTCATGCGTCTCCGTTGTGTGGGTGAGTTAGAATCAAGCTCTTGCGACATGTCATCACGCTGAGAGGTCTTACCAGCTGCAGCCTCGGAATGATCGATCCATTTTTCAGTATTTTTCAAGATTGACCAAACATGATCAAACAAGAAACCTTTTCTCTCGTTTGGATCTTCGTCGTACAAAATTTTTTGCTTGATTTAGCTACAAAAAATAACAATTACAATAACAAATAATTTCATTGACCTAATATTTCAAATGTAAATATATACTTACAATATCCAGTTCAGATGCACCGCTCGGATTTCTTTGCTCAATCTGTTGAATGCATCCTCTAAATTTGCTAGTCTTGCTTGCTAACAATGACCAGCAACATGAGAGAGATTTTGGGGTTCTCTGTACTGAGCAAGTACTTGGTCTCGTGTTGTGGAATACAATAAAGATTCTTTCCCACATCTTCTGTTACTTTTGATTGCTACCCATAACTGGGTCTTCGGATACCTCAAGTCATGCATAGTATAATGCTTGATCTTCTTTCACTGAGAATGTTGTTCCTCGACTAGAAGTCATGTCTAGCACAACGTTGTTCCTCAAATGGAAGCGTTGAAGATAAAGTGATGGGTACTTATACAAGTCTTGAAACATGAATCCAATGTTAGAGAAGTGGTAATTATATAAGATATTTTTAGATCATGCATTGGCATTGGATTCTCTTGTCATTTCATCATAAATATTGGATTCCTTCTCTAACATTGGATTCTTTTTCCAACATTGGATTCCTTCTCCAACATTAGATTCCTTTTCCAACATAGGATTCCTTCTCCAACAAATCGATGATTCGGCATTCAATTCGCTGAACTCGACGAACTGTCGAGCTCAGCCCGACGAACTGTCGCGCTGAGCTCGACGAATCTTCGGGCTCAGAGCGACGAACCGTGGGGCTGAGCCCCACGATTCGTCGGGCTCAGCCCGACGATTCGACGAGCTCAGCTCAGCTCGCCAAATCGTTAGGCTAAGTCCGACGATTCGTCGAGCTCAGGTCGACGAATCGTCGGGCTGAGCTCGCCGAATCGTGGGGCTCAGCCTGACGCCTCAGCCCGACGAACCGTCGGGGTCAGCCCTGTAACGCCCCGAAACTCAAAAGAGCGACGGGAGGCGTTTTGGGCCAAAATTGGATTCTGGCAGGGGGCACACGGCCTGGAACACGGGCGTGTCCCAGGGCGTGTCAGGCTCCAGTCGACGATTTTGTCGAGAGGTCGACGATTTTGGAGTCGACGATCGTCGAGCGGAGAACATGGCCTGAGATATGAGTGTGTCTCAGGGCGTGTCGAGCCCGTGTCGACGATAGGCCCAGGGAGTCGACAAATTTTGCTCGACGATGTGTCGAGACAAGACACACAACCTATGACACGGGCGTGTCCAAGGCCGTGTCAGGCAGTTGACGAACTTCGCTCGACGAAGTATCGAGATAGTTAACACGGCCTGGAGCCCAGGCGTGTTCGAGTTAGACACGGGTTAGGACACGGGCGTGTCCAATACCCGTGTGAGTCTCAGGTTATTTTCGGGGCTGTGTCGATGGAGGCACACGGCCGACCACACGGCCGTGTCAGTTGGAAAACGGGCGTGTCAGGTAGAACACGGGCATGTCAGATGCCCGTGTGTTGTTCCAGGCGCGTCGATTTTGACGGCGAATGGGGGACACAGCCCTGGACACGGGCGTGTCTCAGGCCGTGTTCGGCCCAATTTTAGCATTTCAAGCCCGAATCAAGGCCGCTCGTTTCTTTAATTTGGGATCCAACGACTGGGGGTTGTTCCTGATGGGATATACACGAGATTGGACCTTTGAAACCCTCATTTCTTTTGAGTGGTTCTCTTTCTAAGTCAAGAGAGAGAGAGAGGAGAGCAAAGGAGAAGAAGAAGTTTAGATCCGGCCATTGGAGGAGATTCAAAACTCCAAATCGCGAGCCGACTTAGGATCTACGGAGGCAAAGAGAGTGCGGTGTTTTTCATCCGCTTACATTTCCATGGCGCCAAGGAAGAACACTAGGGTAACAATTCTCTTCTTGAGCATGTGAAGCTCTCCTTCTTTGCATAGGAAGCCCGCTCTCGCGAGTTTGCAGTGAGCTGGAGGCGTTCCTTCGGGTAGATATGTAAAGTATCCGTTGTTTAGAGTCCGTATTCGAGAACGGACATAAGCATGATGTGTGAAGCCTATCCGAACATGTTGGTCTGGATTGGTGATGTTGCATTGCATAAATGCCGGAGAAGACTCCGTGCGATTGTTTGTTTTTCGGATTTTCTACGTGGTAGATTGCAACAGGGAGATTTGGGGATTAACCCTAAGGTGCACCCGGAAAACTGGGCGGATGCGTGATCTTGCCAACTTGGTGGCCTGGGAGCCAACTTGAAACATAACCGGGTTATGTGAAGTGTGATGGAAACGGGACTCGAGAGAAGTTTGACCCGCGCATATGGCTTAAATTGTCGTTGCGATGTGAGCACGGGTTAGATGGAACCGTACCCGTTCTATGTCGTTCGGTTAGAGCCGTTGGCATAGATGAGGGTCTTCGGCAGTCTATGGCTTAAATTGACGTGACTCATGCCAAGAAGACAAAATGCTCATAGTGTGGCCGTCAAAGTTGCGGTGGTGAGTCCGGAATGTCTATGGCTTAAATTGACGTGACATTGGCCGGTTCACCGAGAATGTGCCCTGAGTGCACGGGGTGTGTGGCCGTGCGAGCCAACGCCTGTGATGCAATGTATATTTATATACTGCTTGGTTATGCTAATAAGTGCAGGGAAGGAGCATCGCCGCCCCGAATTGGGGGCGGGATCGTTATAATTTGGTCAGCATTGCTGACCGTTGCCTTTATTTACCACCGTGCGGTGGTTTTGTTGCCTGCAGGTGCTGCTGGACCAAGCGGTCAATAGCGGGCTAAAGCCCAAATTGCGAAGCTGGCCCTTGAAGACCTAATTGAAGTGTTTACTTATTTTTGTTCATGTATGACCGGCCTGCGTGCCGTGGTATGAAAAACATGTAATATTAAGTAAACCATTTTGTAAGGCCTTAAGGCCTGTACTTGTGTATGTACTACATTCCTATTTGGTGTATTAGTGGACATTCATGCTTGTTGCTGAGTTCTTTTAATTGCAACTTATAAAACTGCTTCCGCTAGAATGCTCTGTGTAGGACGTTGGATTGGTTGAATGATTTCCATTGAGTAACCACCCGATCTGTCTGTGGTATATGGCGTCGGGCCCCGGCCGGACCTACTGCTATATGTTATGCGACGTATATGGGGTGTTACAATTTGATATCAGACTACTGGTTTTGGTCGGGCTTAAGCTGAATTCGTGGACGAATTCTTTTTAAGGGGTGGTGAGCACATGTGTGTGCGACATCGTTATAATAGTAAAAGAACCCATGAATGTCCCCTTAGGAATGAAAATACACGTGTTTGAGGTACCTGCGTGTTCCTATAATTGCTTTTGTAATTTTGTTTGGTCGCTTAACGATGTTTTGTACCACTATAGGTGACCAGAAGTGGTGCTGGGCCGTCAGAACTGTTGAAGTTGGAGACCGGGCGGTCTGTCTTGGCGGGTTAGAGACCGCGCGGTCTGGCGGTTTGACTCGGCGACTTGTAAACCGCGCGGTCTAAGCAATCTTCACAGGCGACCTCTCTGCATCTCTTATTGTAAGCCGTGCGGTTAGTGCTTCTGTCTAACCGCGCGGCCTGTGCGGTTTACTTTGTACAGTCCGCTTAGCTTGTAAATTTTAGTCCCACATCTCTTATTTGTATTCTCTCTTCTCTCCTCCATTCTATATAAGGGAGGGCATACCTTTGTAATAGTTATCATTTTTTGGATAATAAAATTTCGATTATTCAAAAGTTTATTCGGCTTGTTCTCTTCTTTTCGCTTCCTTTCTCTACTTTCTAACATGGTATCAGAGGACACGGTCTTTTCCTCCTGATTCTGTGCGCTCTCTGTTGTTCGCGGCTTGTCTTCCGCGTTCTGCGGCTTGTTCGCGGCTTGCCTTCTCCTCTGTCCGCGCGGTTTATCTCTATCCGCGCGGCTTGTTTCTGTCCGCTGCCTGTTTGCGCGGCTTGCTCTTCTTGTTTCTCTTCTCCTCCTGCTCTTTGTCGCAGCGACCTGTTTCCGTGTCGCCGCGCTCCTTGCTCTTTCCTGCCGCTCCGACTTCCTAGTCGCTGCGGTCTGTCTCTGTCCGCGTGTGTTGTCCCTGCACTCGCGGTTTGCTGCTGTGATCTGCCTGACCGTGCGGGTTGTCCCTTTCTTACCCGCATCTTGGTCGCGGTCACCTGCTCTTCTCCTCTCTTCTGTTCGCCCGGCCCTTTGCAGTCCGCGCGACTTCTTCCCCGCTGTGCCTTGATCTGGATCCTAGCCGCTCGTGTTCAAGCGGCTTCTTCCCTTTTGTTCCCGCCGCGGTTTCACGCGGATTCTTCCTTGTTTGAGCGGCCTCTCCGCCTCTTCGCTCTTAGCCGCTTCTCTTGTTAGTCGCCGCGACCTCCTGGTTTAGTCGCGCGGCTTGTGCTCTGCACCTTGGTCGTGGCCCTTCGTGCCGCTGGTGTGCTGTCACCGAGACCGCTGCAGTTTCTTCTTCCTCCCTTCATGGCTTTCGCCTCGGTTGTCACGTCTTCTGGTCGTGCACACGTTGTTACTCAGGGCAAATGGCTGATCGACACTGGTGCTACGAATCATATGACCGGCCATCTCCCGTGTTTCTCTCTCCTAGAAAAACATGCTCGCTTGCCCCCAGTTACTCTCGCTGACGGCTCTTCATCATCTGTTCATGGCACAGGGATAGTTCATGTCACCCCGTCTCTTCACTTGGCGGATACTCTATATGTGCCCCAGTTCCCGTGCAACTTATTATCTGTTACATCTCTTTGCAAGCAATTACAGTGTTCCGTCACATTTACTTCTACTTCTTGCTCTTTTCAGGATCCGGACTCCCAACGGACGATTGCTACTGGGACTGAGAGTGGCGGCTTATACTTCCTCGACAACATTTCTGCTTTTTCCACCTTCTCCTCCACCTCCACAGATCTTCTCCAATGGCATCTCCGCCTTGGTCATGCTCCTCCCCGTCTTCTTCGTCAACTTCTGCCCCACCTTCCTCCTCAAAGTCCTCCGCTCAACTGTGAGGTCTGTCAGCTTGGCAAGCATCACCGCTCCTCCTTCCCTCCAAAGCACGTTCGTAGCTCTACCCGTCCGTTTGATCTTATCCACTCCGACATCTGGGGTCCTTCTCCTACTCTTACCATTGGTCGGGGTAGTTCCTATTTTGTCACGTTCATTGATGATTTCTCTCGCTGTACGTGGGTGTATCTGTTAAAAGATCGCTCCGAATTATTCTCTGTATGGACATCCTTCTATCTCATGATCAAAACTCAGTTTGATGTTTCTATCAAAGTTTTTCGGTCTGATAATGCCGCAGAATATCTCAGTCGTGACTTCTCTACATTCTGCATGCAAAATGAGATTCTTCATCAAACTAGTTGTGTCTATTCTTCACAACAAAATGGTGTAGCCGAACGCAAAAACCGACACCTGCTCGATGTCGCTCGCACCTTGATGACCCAGATGCATGTTCCTCGCTCCTATTGGGGCTATGCTGTTCTCCTTGCCTGCTACCTCATCAATCGCATTCCCTCCACGGTTCTCCATGGCCAAACCCCGTTCTCCATTTTGTATCCGGGCAAGGAGCCGTTTCCTCTCCCTCTCCAAATCTTTGGATGCACTGCCTTTGTGCATGCCCCTTCTGCCACCCGTGATAAGCTCTCCCCTCGCTCCACCAAATGTGTCTTTCTGGGGTATTCCACCACTCAGAAAGGCTACTGTTGCTTTGATCCCGTCCTTCGTAAGCAGTTCGTCTCTGCTGACGTCACCTTCTTCGAGAATACCTCCTACTTCTCGGATGCCTCTTCTCCTCTTCTCCCAGCTTCTGATTCTCCTGCCATTCCCTTCGTTCCCTCGTCTCCTCCTACACTCTCCACCACTACACCGTCTCCACCCCCTCCTCTTCCTCCACCTCTCTCTCTCCCTTCTCCACCACCCTCTCCCTCCTCTCCGCTGCCGTCGCTCTCTTCTCCCGGGCCAACTTTCTCTACCACGGATGCTCCGGATGCCGCGGGCCCGGCTGACCTGGATCTTCCTATAGCTCTTCGCAAAGGGTGCGGACGTGCACCTTACACCCCCTTGCTGCTGTTGTTTCCTATGATCGTCTTACTCCTTCTCGCAGGGCCTTTGCACTGGCTATCTCTGCCACTGCCACACCCCGCTCCTATCAGGAGGCCCTTGCTATTCCTCACTGGAAGATGGCCATGGATGAGGAAATGGCGACCCTCACTGAGCGGGGTACCTGGACTCTTGTTCCTCCTCCCTTGGCACTGATGTTGTTGGCTGTCGCTGGGTCTTTGTGGTCAAATTTAGCCCAGACGGCACTGTGGATCGGTATAAGGCTCGCCTTGTGGCTAAGGGCTTTACTCAGACCTATGGGGTTGATTACTTTGACACCTTCTCCTCTGTGGCTCGTCTCAGCACAATCCGGGTTCTTCTCTCTGTGGCCGTCAATCGGGATTGGCCAATTTCTCAGCTGGACGTCAAGAATGCCTTCCTTTATGGTGATCTTCACGAGGCCGTTTACATGGAGCAACCTCCTGGGTATGTTGCTCAGGGGGAGACACGAGTCTGCCGGCTGCAGAAGGCAATTTATGGCCTCAAGCAGAGTCCTCGAGCTTGGTTTGACAAGTTCAGCGGTATTGTGGCGGCTGTTGGTTTTGTGCGAAGCTCTGCTGATCACTCTCTCTTTATTCGCAAAACTCCTTCTGGGCTGGTTGTTCTTGCTGTATACGTCGATGATATTCTTCTCACTGGTGATGACCAGGAAGGGGTAGCCCTGACAAAGCTACATCTTCGCCAACATCTGATCACTAAAGATATGGGCTCTCCAAAGTACTTTCTGGGGATCGAACTCTCTCGGAAGCCCGACTCCTTAGTTCTCTCTCAGCGTAAGTATGCCCTTGATCTTTTAAAAGAGGCAGGATTGACTGGAGCTAACCTGCCCGATGTCCCATGGCTATTGGGGAGGACAAAACCTGGACAGATGATTCGCCTCTTCTTTCAGATAGTTCGCGATACAGGCGTCTGGTTGGTAAGCTCATATATCTCACAGTGACCAGACCCGACATTTCTTATGCTGTGGGCAAGGTGAGTCAATTCATGCAAGCGCCCAGGGATTGTCATCTTCAGTCCGCCTTGCGGATCTTGGAATATGTCAAAGCAGCGCCTGGGAAAGGATTACTGTTTCAGAAGAATGGTCATCTGAGGATTGAAGCCTACTCAGATGCAAGTTATGCTGATGACAAAGGGGATCGCAAGTCTACCTCAGGTTTTTGCACCTTTGTTGGGGGAAATCTGGTGAGCTGGAAGAGTAAAAAGCAGTCTGTTGTCTCCAGGTCCAGTGCTGAAGCTGAGTATCGCAGTATGGCGTCAACCACTTGTGAGTTGAAATGGTTGCGGGCTCTCATGCTAGATTTAGGAGAGGTGTACAACCATCCTCTACCTATGTTCTGTGATAACAAGGCCGCCATATACATCTCCAAAAATCCGGTATTCCATGAAAGAACAAAGCACATTGAGGTTGACTGCCATTTCATTCGTGAAGAGATTTTAAAAGAACAGATTTGCACTCCGTTTGTCACATCTGATAAAGAGCTAGCCGACATCTTCACCAAGCCAGTCTCCGCCTCGTTTCTGCATGTTTGCGACAAGCTGGGCATGATTGATATATATGCTCCAGCTTGAGGGGGAGTGTTGAAGTTGGAGACCGGGCGGTCTGTCTTGGCGGGTTAGAGACCGCGCGGTCTGGCGGTTTGACTCGGCGACTTGTAAACCGCGCGGTCTAAGCAATCTTCACAGGCGACCTCTCTGCATCTCTTATTGTAAGCCGTGCGGTTAGTGCTTCTGTCTAACCGCGCGGCCTGTGCGGTTTACTTTGTACAGTCCGCTTAGCTTGTAAATTTTAGTCCCACATCTCTTATTTGTATTCTCTCTTCTCTCCTCCATTCTATATAAGGGAGGGCATACTTTTGTAATAGTTATCATTTTTTGGATAATAAAATTTCGATTATTCAAAAGTTTATTCGGCTTGTTCTCTTCTTTTCGCTTCCTTTCTCTACTTTCTAACAAGAACGTCGAGTTTCTGAGGCTAGCAGTGCATCAGATGTTGCTCCTGCAACACCTCCATCGGTTGATACCATACGTTTGGTGGCCGAAGCAGTGTTGGCCATGATTAATGTGCAGCCTGCAAGGCAAATGCAGCAGTCCGCTCCTGCGATGGAGCAGATACCTCTTCCAGAGGTTGCGCCGAGGAGAGTGGAACAGGTAGTAGGGGAGTCGTTGGTGCCAAGGAGGGCAACCGAGAGATAGCTCAAACATGTCATGAGCTTTAATCCTCCGGTATTCTCGGGGTTGGGAACCCCATCTTAAGCTGAAGACTGGATCTCCAAGGTGAAGAGAGTCATGACAACAACGGAGACGGAGGAGTGGCAAATGACCACCATTGCTACGTTCCTTTTGGACGGTGAAGCGAGATTATGGTGGGAAGGATTGGAGCTGCACCTATGGAGAGGTAGGCAACTTGTTAATGTCTCGATGAAGGAGTTTTCGAGATTATCTTGGCTAGATACCTCCCTTCGGCGTAGAGGATAGCGTTGGAGAACGAGTTCCTGAAGTTGGTATAAGGGGACAGTAGCGTGGATGAATATCTCCACGAGTTTACTCATTTGAGTCGATATGCTAGCTCCACCATCGCGGATGAGGAGCGCAAGACGAATCGATTATACAAAGGGTTGGGAGATGAGTTGAGGTTACTATTATCGGGGCCGATGACGCAGGGTTTCTTGACCTTGGTCAACACGACCCGGTCCTTGGAGAAGGACATAAAGAATGTACAAGCTAAGAAAAGCTTGAGTGACAAGAAGTCTGAATTCAAAGTGCCGACTACTTCAAAGTCCGGCTATTGAAGATTCTTTAAGAAGTCTAGGACTTCGGGTCCAGCTCCTTCTTCTGGTGCTTCTGGGGCGACTACAAGTCGAACCCCGGGTGCTTGCTTTACTTGTGGAAAGTCGGGACACTTTGCCCGCGATTGCTGGAGCGGACGCCCCAAGTCCGAAAGGAAGCCGGGAGTATCTTACGAAGAGAAGGGCAAGGAGGTGGAGTCAACCGCGTCCCATTATGCTCCGGCCCAACCAATGGTGTATAATCTTGGCCAACAGGAGGCCATCAAACAGGCGGATGTGGTGACAGGTACGGTTTAATTTATAGCAAGTTAATTCCTTTAAATACTTGTTATACACATGTTACCTTACCACTGCTTGTTTATGATTTGTTTTGATTTGTGAAAATCCGGCAAGAGCACTTTTCGATACTGGAGCTTCACACTCCTTGTCCGAAGGATTTATATCACGCATCGGAGTACCTTCTTCGATGGCGAAAGATAAGTTGGATGTGTTGTTGCCCAATGGGTGTTCGATGCACGCGGATAGAATCTGCGGTGTTAAGATTCGCATTGGGAATCAAGAGTTCGATCTGCAAGCGTCGTTACTACCGTTGGTGGAGTTCGACATTATTTTTGGCATGGACTGGCTCTCGGAGCAGCAAGCCTATATCGATTGCGGTAGCAAGCCTATAGTACGGCTCCACGGTGTGCCCCGCAACATCATGAGTGACCGAGATGAGTGGTTCACGTCCAATGATTGGAGGCTAGTGCAACAAATGTTCGGAACAAAGTTAAAATTCAACACAACCTTTCATCCGCAAACAGATGGTCAGACCGAGAGGGTCAATAGGACTATGGAAGACATGCTCCGCATGTGTGTCTTGGACTTTGGAAAGCAATGGGAAGACCATCTTTATTTGGTGGAGTTTGCATACAACAATAGCTACCAGATGAGTATTCAAATGACGCCCTTCGAGGCCCTATATGGTAGAAAATGTCGCACGCCGTTGTCTTGGTTAGAAACGGGTGAGTCAAAGTTGTACAAGCGCCAAGAGGTGGAAGATGCTACGTCTTTGGTTCGTACCATTCGAGAGAGGTTGCTTATCGCTCAGGACCGGCAAGCGAAGTACTATAATGTCAAGCACAGGAACGTGGAGTTCGCTGTGCGAGACTGGGTGTACTTAAAGATCAAGCCGTTCAAGGGTGTCTCGCGGGTGCGGCGATTGAAAAAGCTAAGCCCGAAGTACCTTTGGCCGTTTGAGGTTCTGGAGCGGGTTGGTGAAGCATCCTATCGGTTGAAGCTTTCGGTGGAGCTTAGTGGTCTACATGATGTATTCCATATTTCAGTGCTACGGAAGGCGGTACAAGAGCCTACGCAATTGATCGCGGTCGATCAAGTGCCGATTGATAGTGGGTTGACGACAAAGGTCAAGCCCGTACATATTGAAGACTCGGAAGTCAAGCGGCTACGCAATAAAGAGATCAGGATGGTCAAGGTCCGATGGGACAATTGCGGTCGAGAGGAGCTCTCTTGGGAGCGAGAGCAGACTATGCTTGACGAGTACCCGGAGTTGTTCCGCTCAGGTACAATTTTAGTTTTATGTTTCTTTCCTTTATGAAATTTCGAGGACGAAATTCTTTTAAGAGGGAGAGAGTTGTAACGCCCTGAAACTCAAAAGAGCGACGAGAGGCGTTTTGGGCCAAAATTGGATTCTGGCAGGGGCACACGGTCTGGGACACGGGCGTGTCCCAGGGCATGTCAGGCTCTAGTCGACGATTTGGTCGAGAGGTCGATGATTTTGGAGTCGACGATCGTCGAGCAGAGAACACGGTCTGAGACACGGGCGTGTCTCAGGGCGTGTCGAGCCCGTGTCGACAATCGACCCGGGGAGTCGACAAATTTCGCTTGACGATATGTCGAGACAAGGCACACGGCCTAGGACACGGGCGTGTCCAAGGCCGTGTCAGGCAGTCGATGAACTTCGCTCGACGAAGTGTCGGGATAGTGAACACAGCCTGGAGCCCAGACGTGTTCGAGTTAGACACGGGTTAGGACACGGGCGTGTCCACTACCCGTATGAGTCTCGGGTTGTTTTCGGGGCTGTGTCGATGGAGGCACACGACCGACCACACGGCTGTGTCAGTTGGAACACGGGCGTGTCAGGTCGAACACGGGCGTGTCGGATGCCCGTGTGTTATTCCAGGCGCGTCGATTTTGACGGCGAATGGGGGACACGACCCTGGACACGAGCGTGTCTCAGGCCGTGTTCGGCCCAATTTTAGCATTTCAGGCCTGAATCAAGGACGTTCGTTTCTTTAATTTGGGATCCAACGGCTGGGGGTTGTTCCTGATGGGATATATACGGGATTGGACCTTTGAAACCCTCATTTCTTTTGAGTGGTTCTCTTTCTAAGTCAAGAGAGAGAGAGACGAGCAAAGGAGGAAGAAGAAGCTTACATCCGGCCATTGGAGGAGCTTCGAAGCTCCAAATGGCGAGCCGACTTAGGATCTACGGAGGCAAAGAGAGTGCGGTGCTTTTCATCCGCTTACATTTCCATGGCGCCAAGGAAGAATGCTAGGGTAACGATTCTCTTCTTGAGCATGTGAAGCTCTCCTTCTTTGCATAGGAAGCCCGCTCTCGCGAGTTTGCGGTGAGTTGGAGGCGTTCCTTCGGGTAGATATGTAAAGTCTCTGTTGTTTAGAGTCCGTATTCGAGAACGGACATATGCATGATGTGTGAAGCCTATCCGGACATGTTGGTCTGGATCGGTGATGTTGCATTGCATAAATGCCGGAGAAGACTCCGTGCGATTGTTTGTTTTTCGGGTTTTCTACGTGGTAGATTGCAACATGGAGCTTTGGGGATTAACCCTAAGGTGCACCCGGAAAACTGGGCGGATGCGTGATCTTGTCAACTTGGTGGCCTGAGAGCCAACTTGAAACATAACCGGATTATGTGAAGTGTGATGGAAACGGGACTCGGGAGAAGTTTGACCCGCGCATATGACTTAAATTGTCGTTGCGATGTGAGCACGAGTTAGATGGAACCGTACCCGTTCTATATCGTTCGGTTAGAACCGTTGGCATAGATGAGGGTCTTCGGCGATCTATGGCTTAAATTGACGTGACCCATGCCAAGAAGACAAAATGCTCATAGTGTGGCCATCAAAGTGGCGGTGGTGAGTCCGGAATGTCTATGGCTTAAATTGACGTGACATTGGCCTGTTCACCGAGAATGTGCCCTGAGTGCACAAGGTGTGTGGCCGTGCGAGCCAAAGCCTGTGATGCAATGTATATTTATATACTGTTGGTTATGCTAATAAGTGCAGAGAAGGAGCATCACCGCCCTGAATTGGGGGCAGGATCGTTATAATTTGGTCAATATTGCTGACCGTCGCCTTTGTTTGCCACCGTGCGGTGATTTTGTTGCTTGCAGGTGCTGCTGGACCAAGCAATCAATAGCGGGCTAAAGCCCAAATTGCGAAGCCGGCCCTTGAAGGCCTAATTGAAGTGTTTACTTGCTTTTGTTCATGTATGACCGATCTGCGTGCCGTGATATGGAAAACATGTAATATTAAGTAAACCATTTTGTAAGGCCTTAGGCTTGTACTTGTGTATGTACTATATTCCTATTTGGTGTATTAGTGGACATTCATGCTTGTTGCTGGTTCTTTTAATTGCAACTTATAAAACTGCTTCCGCTATAATGCTCTGTGTAGGACGTTGGATTGGTTGGATGGTTTCCATTGAGTAACCACCCGGTCTGTCTGTGGTATATGGCGTCGGGCCCCGGCCGGACCTACTGCTATATGCTATGCGACAGATAGGGGGTGTTACAAGCCCAATGCTTCGTCGAGCTCGACGATTCGACGAGCTCAGCTCAGCTCGCCGAATCATCGGGCTGAGTCCGACGATTCGTCAAGCTCAGGTCAACGAATCGTGGGGCTCAGCCTGACGGTTCGTCGAGCTCAGCTCGACGTTGAGCCCGACGGTTCGTCGGGCTCATCCCGATGGTTCGTCGGGCTCAGCGAATCCAATGTCTGATCATCGATCTGTTGGAGAAGGAACCCTGTGTTGGAAAATGAATCCAATGTTGAAGAAGGAATCCAATGTTGGAAAAAGAATCTAATGTTGGAAAAAGAATCCAATGTGGGAGAAGGAATCCAATATTTATGATGAAGTGACTTCAGAATCCAATGTCAATGCATGATCTAAAAAAATCCTATATAATCATCACTTCTCTTCTCATCTTCAAACTAAGTAACTATCTTCCCCTCATACAAGTAATGAACTCCAGTGCAGGGTCATCTCATTTACGATCTTCATCGTCTTCAGATGATGAATTTTTTTATCAACAAATACAGCGGTGGGAAGAAGACACTGCTGAATGGGAGCAAGAAGATGAAATTTTGGCGTGCACTTACTACTCAAACTTATCTGAAAGTCATGAAAATGAACTTCCGAGACGCCGAGGTTCAATACCCGGTCACGTGGTAATCAACCGGGGAAGGATTGAAGGTGATACTAGATTGTGGAATGATTACTTCTCTGATTATCCCACATATGGGGAAACATATTTTCGAAGAAGATTTCGCATGAAAAAAATTTATTCCTTCGTATTGTTGTCGCGGTGCAGGAGCACGATAATTTTTTTGTGCAAAAGAAGGATGGGGTTGACAAGCTTGGATTGCCCACCTTACAAAAAATAACATCAGCATTCCATATGTTGGCATATGAAACAACAGCTGATAGTTGCGATGAATATATTCGAATCGGTGAGTCAACCGTGATTCAATGTTTGAAAAGATTTTGTAGGACGATTGAATAAGTGTACAAAGAAGAATATTTGAGATAACTCAATGTCAATGATGTTGCTAGATTATTAAAAAAAGGTGAAGAACGAGAATTTCCAGGGATGTTGGGACGTCTAGATTGCATGCATTGGCAATGGAAGAACTGCCCAACAGCATGAGCAGACCAATATTTAGGACGCCATGGTGGGCCAACAATAATACTCGAAACAGTAGCATCATATGACTTATGAATCTGGCACGCATATTTTGGGTTATCAGGTTCGAACAATGATATTAACGTCCTGCAATCATCTTCTTTATTTTTCAAATTACCAAAAGGTACTACGCCTCCTGCGCATTATCAAATTTTGGGAAAAAATTATGATGTTGGTTATTACTTAGCCGCGGAATATACCCGAAGTGGTTAACACTAGTTCAAACTATTTCTCATTCACAAGACAAAAAAAACAATACTTCGCAATGATGCAAGAAGCATGCCAAAAAGATGTAGAGCGGGCATTTGATGCTCTTCAATAAAGATTTGCGATAATTAAGGGGCCGACCCGTTTTTTGGGATAAGAACGTTTTACACGATATCATGATTGCTTGTGTTATAATGCATAACATGATCGTCGAAGACGAGCGAGATGAAAATGAATATGTGGCTATGTCTACTGCAGCACCAATGCAGAATGTTGAAGACTTGAACACAGGCGAAGCCGAACGATTTCGTCAGTTCCTAAATCGACAAAAAAAGATCAAGGGCAGAGATGCGCATTTTGCGCTTGGAGATGCACTAGTTGAATATTTGTGAGAACGACATGAAAATGAAACTATGTAACTTTGAATGTTTTTTTTAGTTCCACGAGTTTATTCAGTAAATGGATCATCTTATATTATTTGTATGACAAATAATAATTAAAAAGTATTCAATATTAGTCTCGTTTTGTAGGTCTCGAAAAAAACAATTTTATTGATATATTATATGTCATCATTGAAAAAATTTTGTAGCGGCTACGCAAGATTTATAAATTATACAAAAAATTAATATAACTAAAAATTAAATAATAAAAAAATAAAAAATATATTATAAATTTAAATGCCGACTGGCATTTCCTCTCCCCCTCCTCTATAATTAGAGGAGGAGAGAGAAAATTTGCATAATTGCAGGATGAAATGTCGCTCGATTGGAGGCAAATTTTTCGGCAAAAATGCAGAATCTGCATTTTTGCCGACCCATTGGAGTTGCTCTAAGTTGAGTCGAGCCTGCTCGAGAGCTCGATGAGCCGGCTCGAAAAAAACTCGACTCGAGCTCGAAATCTTCGAGCTCTAGCTCGAAATCTTCGAGCTCTAGCTCGAAATCTTCGACCTCTCGCTCGAGCTCGAGCTTTCTTTCGAGCCGAGCTCGAGCTTTGTTCTCTCTGTTCGTGGGCTCGCGAGCTTGTTCGCGAGCTTTAAAAAAAACCTTTAATACATCTATAATTATTATTATATTATATAACATATTTAAATTATAAAATAAATTTCATTCCATCATTTCAATGTCTGATACTCTGATGCCTATCCAATCAAAATATTTTAATTTACATACATGATACAGCTGTATTTTGTCCTCATGCCATTAAGGCTCAAGCATTGGCATTTCAGCATTTGGCATCGGGCATCCCGCATCCCAATCTTAGGCCTTTAGGGTTTTGTTTTTTTTGGCTTTCTTGCTGAGCGAGTGAGGGACGTGCGGCTGCGGTGTCGTCGGACGGTCAGACCGCCGGTGTAAGGCGTTTCTATCGCGAGCGGCGAGCCAGCGACTTGACGGACCGAAGCCGAAGGACGAAGGTAAGCGCCAGCGCGCCGCCCCTTTTAGCTACTTTGTTTTTGTATCAGTTTTTCTTCTTATAGGTTCTACCTCATGTATCCGTTTTTTTTTTACATCTTGATTTTCTGAGAGAAGATGAAGATATTTGGAGGCAAATAAAGCTTCTGAAGGCCGCTCGACTGCTCGAGAGCTACTTCTATTTGAAGATACAAGTTGCTGGAGTGCATGGTTTTATGTAATAAAAAGCTTTCTGCTGGACAGTTTGATCTCATAAACTATATTTATATTTGGAAAGCTGTTGGACAGTTATCTCATATTTTATATATGCAATGATTTTTGAAAATACATGTTGCTGGAGTGCATGAAATATGATTTAAGTTTTAACTATTATTAGAAGGATCATTTCATCCATGAACGCAAAGAAAAGGCTCATTTCATTTCATTCTGATTCGACTGCCAAAAATAAAATGATCTAGAAAAAAGCATCAATCATTCAATCTATAAACTTTATTAGAAAGAAAGGTTTGTATAAAAAAATATGGTTGTTAAAAAAATTCGAGTCCAGCTCATCGAGCTCGAGACGAGCCCATCGAGCTCGAGCCGAGCCCATCGAGCTCGAGCCGAGCCCATCGAGCTCGAGCCGAGCCCATCGAGCTCGTCGAGCGCGAGTCGAGCTCGTCGAGCGCGAGTCGAGCTCGTCGAGCTCAAGTCGAGCTCGTCGAGCTCAGGAAGCTCGTCGAGCCAACCACGAGCTGTACGAGCTCGAGCTCGAGTCTCTTAAAACAAGCTCGTCGAGCTCGAGCTCGAGCTCAAATAAAAGGGCTCGAGCTCGAGCTCGAGCTAGCTTATTTTGGCGAGCTCGACTCAAGCTCGACTCGTTTGCAAGCCTACTCAGAATGAAGGTTGGGGGACTAGAGGAAAGGTCTTTTGGATGTGGGCCGTAGGTGAACGAAACCACAACCGACGGAAAGAGAACAACAAGTCAACAATGGATCGTCGGAGACGCCTGTAGGAGCGTCGATTTAGTCGGAGTGAAGGGTCGCCAGTCCTCGATTAGGGCACGAAATAATAATAGGTCTATATACGTACCAAAAAATTGATCTTTTTAGAAATGGATTTTGGCAGAATTTCACCAGCACAGTCACGTTTTCAATCAAGGAAACCCACGTTTTCAATCCAACGGCACCGGAGCAAATAGCAGCAGAATCGAACTCACGTTTTCAATCTCTTTATAAATATAAAATATTATATTTATATTTTTTTATTAAATAATTTTTTATTAAAATTATTAAAAATCAATATATTATAAGTAATATATTTATTATTAATTATTTTATAATAATAATAATTTTAAAAAAAAACTTGACCGCCATAAAGATAATAAAGTAAGCTACTATGTGCGTGATAAAGTAAGGTATTAAGCTGTCATTTATCCTCATTAGAGAAAATAAAATGAAAACAATACATCCTAAGAATCATATTCAGCCGCCACATATCTTATGTTAGGATAAACATAGATATAAGAATCATCTTCAAATTTTGTGTTATAATAAAATCAAAGAAGTCATGTAAATGTATTAGGGCTGATATTGAGTCGAGTTCGAGCGATTTTGGCTCGACTCAAAATCGAAATTTTCGACTCGAACTCGGCTCGAAATTGAAATTTTCGACTCGAACTCGGCTCGAAATCGAAATTTTCGACTCGAACTCACCTCGAAATCGACTCGAAATCGACTCGAAATTGAAATTGATTTCGAATCGAGACGGCTCGACTCGAAATGACTCGATTCTGATTCAGCTTGAAATCGAATCGGGTCGGCTCGAAATCGAATCTTATCGCCTCGAAATCGAATCGGGACTGCTCGAAATCGAATCGAGTGAGCTCAAAATTGAGCATTTTTTTTGTTTTATTCCTAATTTGCTCAAAATTAAATTGGGCAACTTATAAATTTAGCTAATGAAACACTTAAAACATTCATTCTTTTTTATTTAAGTTTAATTTTTATTATTTTTAATATTAAAATAAGAATATATTAAAAAATACATAATTTTTTTAATTAATTCGAGTTGATTCGAATCATATTTTCAGTTGATTCGAACCATATTTCGAGCGATTCAAGAATGGCTCGAAATCGACTCGAAATCAGATTTGAGTCAAATTGAATCGACTCAAATTGAGTCGAATCAATTTTAACTGATTCCGATTCTGCTCAATTTTCGAATGATTTTCGAGCGATTTTCAAGTTTCGAATAATATGCTCAGCCCTGTATTCAGGATTCTTGATTTTCTGTCAATTAAGGAAATGAGAAACTCTACATTTTAAACAATTAACTAAAAAAATATGATGTCGAACATTTGACTTTCATAGTCCTTTGTATTGTAGATTTGGGATCATGGGTACTTTCCACTCTCCCTTCTCCACAACGTTCTAATCCTCCGGCAGCAAAAGATGAGGGGAAGAAGCTTGATTCCATGCTCTTTGTATTGTTCAAAAGTTGAAAAGAGTATAATATTATATTTACATTTTTGACATTTGGGTGACTGGGTCAAGGATTTCTGATGAAATGTCATCAGAAATAAAATTCAAATCAGCCATGCGGTGCCTCTCGCGTTGTCCATTATTTTACAGGCAGAGGAGAGCTGCGAACTGAACTGGGTAGATGCTCTCGCGGAGAAGGCGTGCTGCGATGTGGTGGAAGGTTGCATCCAGGCCCCCGACGCTACTGCCTCCTCCGCCGTCGAAGCCAGCTGCACTTCTGTTGAAGCTGCCGCCAACTAGATCCTCTCCCGAACTCCTCAATCCTCCCCGTCTCCTCCGAATCCTTCATCAGAATCAAATCTGTCGGGGTTGATTTGGTTTAGGGTGATATGGAGGAGTCGCTGGCTCTGAAGTCGCGGGAGGATGGTTACAGAGGAGGGGCGATGTTTGGCATCAGGATATTTCTCTTGCGTCTGAGGAAGGTTTTTGAAGAATTGGTTATTTGCATACCTGATTAATTTGATCCAAACACTGAGATTGATTGGATGGCTTTTTAATTCATGGCTTTTAAAATCTACTGATATTTCTTTATTAGTTTATAAGACTGAGATTGATTGATTGTGTAACACGCTCATTCTGTCACAAATAATATAATAGAGGGTCCGGTCTGTAACGCCCCGAAACTCGAAAGAGGGACGGACATCGTTTAGAGCCAAGTCAGGATCTTGGTAGGGGTCACACGGCCTGGGACACGGGCGTATCCAAGGCCGTGTCGTGCTCAGGTTCGACGAAGAACCCGGGTGGTCGACGAACTGCGCTCGACGAATTGTCAAGACAGTGAACAGGGTCTGGGACACGGGCGTGTCCAAGACCGTGTCGTGCTCGGGTTCGACGAATTTTCGCGTGGTCGACGAAAATGCGGTCGACGATCGTCGAGACAACGAACACGGCCTGAGACACGGGCGTGTCCCAGGTCGTGTCCTGCTCGGGGTGTTAGACAGGCCGTGTGAGGGGATAAACACGGCCTGGAGCCCAGGCGTGTTCGGGTTTGACACGGGCGTGTCAAATGTTACACGAGCGTGTCGAGTACCCGTGTTCTCCTCGGGTTGTGTTTGGTCCTGTGTCGATGGAGGAACACGCCCAGGCACACGGCCGTGTACTGAGTGACACGGGTGTGTCACGTTTGACACAGGCGTGTTTAGAACCCGTGTCCTTTTCTAGGTGCGACGGTTTTGGCGTTGATTGAGGCACACGGCCTTGGACACGGGCGTGTCACAAGCCGTGTTCGGCCCATGAGTTTGGTTTTAAGTGCGAATTATGACCATTCGATTCCTTCTATTGGGATCTGATGGTCCAGAGCTGTCCTTGCTGAGTTATGTTCGGGAATAGGGTTTGAAACCCTCATTCTTCTTCAAGTCTTCTCTTTCTAAAGTTTTAGAGAGAAGGGAGAGCAAGGAAGAATGTGAAGGAGAGATCCGGCTGCCGAAGAAGCTTCGGAGCCCCAAATCGCGAGCCGAGTCCAGATCCGCGGAGGCAAGTCCGTTGTGGTGGTTTTCATCTGGCTAAGTTCTCATGGTTAGGAAGATGGGTCGTAAGGTAACAACACTTCTCCTCTTGGTTTCTAGGATGTGTGCTTAACATCTTTTCTTTCAAGCTTTCGGACACCAAATCTCTCAAATGAGAGGGGTATGGGTCGCCAAGGTTCAAGAGGAACCTCCGGGTCGATTGAGTCCGTCCCCGGCATGATTTTACATTAGAGATCAGCTCCGTTAGTGGATTAGGCATTGTGGGTGAAGCCGTAGTCGCGACCGTTAGTCCGACTCGGTGATGTTGCATAGCGAGCCTTAAGGGTTTTTTAGAAATCCGTTGCGGTAAGATGTCGTTTGTGATGTATGTGATTTCCCCCTTTTCTTGAGTGAGTATGTGTAGCCGAAACCGGACAAGGTTAGCTCTGCATTGGAGGTAGATGTTTTCCTTGGTGGACAAGGTTAACTCTGCATTGACAGTAGATGGTTTCCTTGGTACGCGGGGACGTTGCAGTACAAATGATGGATTAGGGTGAGAATATTTATGGATTATGATGTGCTAAGGCGCGGCTTTGTCTCCGTGGTCGGCTGCCTATCCCGTGACGTGCAAGTCATGTGGGGAGAGTGTCTTGGCGAGACTAGTCCCCTTCTGTGAGATTGACGAGAACGCCAAGTATTGGGCAAGCCCGGGCAATGAAGCCGCGAGCGGGTGGGGTCCAGCAAGGGTTCTTAGAATCGGTTTGTGTGTGAGACGGAATCCTGACGTGCGAAGTCATAGTTTGCAGGCAAGCCCGAGGTCTAAGACCCACGAACGGGTGGAGCCTTGGTAAGATTTCTGTGTTGCGGCTTGTATGCCATTAGGGTAATTGCACTACCCTTTTGTTTGCGGCTTAACGCCAATGAGGAAATTGGAAGTACCCAGATGTTTTGATGATGTGCTAGTTGTATACGCAATAGAGTGCCTTGGGTGAAGCCCAGGTTTTGCATACATGCTGCATAGTAGGCCCCTTTTTATTATATACTCAACATAGAAAACTTGTTTGTTGCTTGAGACATCCAAACTTGTTCTTTTAGAGCTTTACATGTTTATGTATATGGTATACAAAGTGTTGACTTGTAGGTTGGAGGGGTACCCCAGGGTCCGTTAGGGGCGGCCGAGAGGAGATGTGTTGGTTACACAGTTTGAGGTCAGCCTTTGCTGACCCGCGTTACCACCAATTTTTATAGGGCAAGGATCACAAGCAGGAGCTAGCTCGCCGACCAAAAAGACCTTAGCCTCATGAAGTGTTACAAGTTTTGTACTAGCTCTAGTTTATAGCATTGTATGTTTGATGCTCTAGTTTTCCGGCTTGCATGCCGAGGTAGTCTTGGAGTGCTTATGTACATTGATGCTTGATGTATTCATTTGAGTGTTTGACTATCTATTGTTGTAAGGCCTTAAGGCTGATTCGATACTCTTATTTATGTGGATAGCTTCTGGTCTTGTTTACTGTTTTTGCTGTTATTTGTTATTGAGTTTTGAGATTGGGTAGTTAATATCATCTTTTAATGCTAAAGCTGTGGCGTCTGTATGTTGTGGGGCCCCGGCCGGACCCATATTATACGGTCATTACAGGGGAGGTGTTACACTTGTCGGGGCCTCACGTCATATTACACAAACAGACTAAAGGGTTGTGAAATGAAACCATAACTTTTAAAAATCTAAACACACTCTAACATAGTGTTGTAAACTAGCGAAAACAATAACGAGTTAAAACCAACCACTCAAGAGGGAATGTCCACTAACAGTTATCAGCGTTGTCAGGATCGCGATCCGGATTTTGCAATTCGATCCGGATCGTGTTCAGGAGGAGGGGCAATTACTCTCCTCCTCCCGACGACATACATGTATTCTTCTTCTTCTTATATCTATGACATGATTAGTTACTGGATTATGATTTGTTAAGTGGACTTTGTCCCACTCTTGGTGGTGGAGCGTACTGTTCGTTACAAGATGTCTCGCTCCTTAGCACCCAAGATATTCATGTGGTTCGTCCTAGTACTTCCCGATTGTGGGTATTCAAATCAAACAGAAACATTGTCATTAACGATTGTAGGTGGTTTGATCTTAGACATGGACTGACTCTCGGAGCAGCATGTATAGGTTGGCTACAACCCTAAGTGGAGTCACACTAGGGCAATACCCACAGGTTGCGAGACCAAGTTAGCAGTCCTTGAGGGGGGTGGAGTTGTTATTAACTCTACTAGAGACTAAGAAGCCCAAGCCTGGGTTGGTCGGTGTTTCGGTGGTGTCAAAATTTGCCGACGTGTTCCCCAAAGATCTCCCTAGAGCTCCACCTGAGAGAGAGATTGAGTTCACCATTGAGTTAGTTCCTGGTGCCAAGCCCGTGTCGCGGTCTCCTTACCGCTTAACACCAAGAGAAGTGGCTGAGTTGAAAGCGCAGCTTCAAGTATTGATAGATCTGGGGTATGCGCGTCCGAGTTCGTCATCTTGGAGTGCCCCGGTCCTCTTCTTGAAGATGTATGGTAGTCTGCGATTGTGTATCGATTATCAGGAACTTAATAAGCTAATAGAGACGAATAAGTACCTGATTCTTAGGATCGATAATTTGTTCGATCAGCTAGTTTGGATCGACTGTGTATTCGAAGTTGGATTTGAAGTCTGGTTACTTTCAGCCAAGAATCGGTGAGAGTGATGTTCCCAAGACGGCGTTCAGTACACATTATGAGCATTATGAGTTCACTGTCATGCCTTTCAGCTGACGATTGCGTCATCAGTGGTTATGGATCTAATGAACAGGACGTTTAAAGAGTATTTGGGTCGGTTCGTGACTGTGTTCATCGATGATGTCCTAGTGTACTCCCAATCTGAGGACGATCATACGGGACACTTGCATATTGTTTTGGAGACCATGAGAAGTAATCAGAGTATGTCAAATTCTTTGAGTGTGAGTTTTGGCAATCTTCTATAGTATTCCGTGGTCATATGGTCGTGGTTAGGGTATCGCGGTGGATCCAGCAAAGGTTGCTGTAATACGTGAGTGGCCTGTGTTGTTTTCTGTAGTGGAGGTCCGAGGTTTTTTGAGGCTTCCCGGCCACTACAGGCGCTTCGTAGAGAACTTCTCGCAGATAGCATTGCCTCTCACGACCTTGATGAGGAAGGATCAGAAATTTGTTTGGTCGTCAGCGTGTGCTCAAGCTTTCGAAGAACTGAAAAGTCGTCTGACCACGGCGCATGTCCTGCGTTTTGCCATGTGGTATAGAAGGCTTTAAGCTTATACAATGATGTTTCAAGTAGCGGCTTAGGCTGTGTTTTGTTACAACATAGGAGAGTAATAACTTATGGTTCACACAAGCTTGATGCATGAAAGGAATTCTTTGGTCTATGAATTGGTGTTGGCGGTCATGACATTCGCGCTGAAGCTTTGGAGACGCTACTTATATGGTGTGAAGGTCGACAGTTACACAGACCACAAGAGCTTGAAGTACCTATCGGATCAAAAGAATTTGAATGTGCGTCAGCGAAGGTGGACAGAGTTCCTTGTGGACTACACCTTCAAGATACACTATGTACCTGTGAAAGGTAATGCGGTTGCGGATGCGTTAAGTCACAGAGCCCCGCGCATGCCGATTTGTTAACGATGCTTGTTGAGCATCTCGTTCGAAATTTAAAGACCTCAAAGATCTCTTGTGTTGATAAAATATCTGGTGCTGAAGCACGGTTAAGCTGGGCGGAAGTGTTGTATGCCCTGGTTGATCGAATTCGTCAGGCTTTGGGGTTGGATGACAACATGAAGCGGTTCATGGATGAGGCTTTGGATGGGTCAAATGCCCAACTTACCATCGATGATGGGTTTTTGTGGAAAGACAGTCATTTGTGCGTCCAAAGTATGGGCAAACGACGGGAGGAATTGATGTATGAGACTCATCATACTAAGTACTCGGTTTACCCGGCTGCACTCTTCTTCTTCTACACTCTTCTTCTTCTGCACTCTTCTTCTTCATCTGCAGTCTGCACTTTACTGCTCTTCCTCTGCTTGAAATCAGTTCAGAAATCTGGATGATTTCTGGACTAAAATCAGTCCAGAAATTCTGGACTAAAATCAGTCCAGAAATTCTGGACTAAAATCAGTCCAGAAATTCTGGACTGATTTCAGTCTAGAAATCATCTGAATGTGAAAGTTTATCTTATCATTACTTCATGATCTTATTTTTTTGTTAATTTTTGTTAATACTTAGATGTCCACCTCGGGTTCTGGACCTCCTGGTTCAAATCCCATAAGCACAAAGTCCCGAAAAAATGCATCCGGCTCCAGAAGTGATCCTGGGTGGGAGCATGGGATCAAAATAGACAGTACAACCAAAAAAGTACATTGTAAATATTGTCTAGTCATTAAATCCAGTGGAATATATAGGTTGAAACAACTAGTACATATGTTTAGGGTTAATGATCAGTACTGATGATTTTCTGATAGATCATGTACCTCTTAGATTTGTTATTTTGTGTTAGACTTTATTTTTGTATTTCCTATTTGATGTGTTTAAAAACTTCTATTTGATGTGGCTGATACTGATTGATAACGATTTATGTTTTTGTTATATTTTAAATTTCGAAATTTACGATCTGATAGCATTGTTATCGTCATAACTATAAACATCAAATAGGAAATTTATCATGCAAGCTTGCAACATTCCATGATTTCATCCTAGTCAAGTTGAGTCAGAACTCAGAAGTTCCACTAGTACTCAGTTACAATTATTGTACAACCCCGTGTCCGGCGAATAAGTTCGCCAGGAACCAGACTGATCGGGCTAAAACTAATGGGCGAGCTCGGCAGTAGGGAAGCCGACCCCGAGCTCGGCATTCGTCGACCGCGAGCTCTGCATTCGCCGAGCTAGTCCAAGAATCATCGAGCTAAGGTCGACTGATGGTGACCAACAGATGGGCGAGCTCGCCATCCCAACTCGCGCTCTCGCAAAGGAGCTCGACAACAGCAGGCGAGCAGGATCCGCCGAGGTGGCCAGGCTCCCCAGCTCGCCCAGATCTATGAGGTACTTTTTACTGTTTTGCCCCCGCAGGTCTGCCCATAACCCTTCAAAACAGCGGAGTTTGGCTGTTGGCAGACCCAACTGAGGGCATTTTGGTAACTTCAGGTCAGTTCATTTTGGTTATTGGCAGTTCAGATTCTGGAAACTATAAATAGGACCCAAGGGGTACCCCAGAAGACATGCTTCCTGTGCTCTCCTGCTCCCGTTTTCAAGTGCTTTCTGAGGGTACCTCAGCTCGGCCTTTGGCTAAGGAGGGGAAGCGCTCTTAGATCTTCCGGGTGTGTGGTGAGTCCTCCCCGCCGAGCCCTTGGGTCGGTTCCCCTTATTTATTTTGTTGTTTTGCTTGAAGGAGTGAAGTACGCGCGCGATCACCCCTTCCCCAAGGGTGAACTCCACAGGAAACCGTTTTTCGGTTTCAACAATTATAATTATAAATATTTCTTTATTCATGTTCTTATTTTGTCTTAGACTTATAGTCAACCAATGAAAATGATTAATTATATAATTTTTTTGTATAGATTATTTGTGTAATTGTATGATTTCAAATTCATTTTCACATATAAGTCTGGCTTTATGAATGTAGTAGGATCTTACGATCCTCGATTCGATCCTACGATCCGATCCGATCAAACCCCTGAAACGATCCCACCTAGGATCTCGATCCTGACAACCTTGACGGTTATACACCGAGAATGAAAAGACATACTCCAAAGAGTTCTGGCCTTAAGACCTTACATCAATAAACTTTCACCAAATTAAAAGCGGTTTCTAAACATCGGCACGCATGCTGGCAAAATAGGAAAACAATAACAAAATATTGGGCCTTCGAGGGTCGGCACAGCTTTGGGCTCCAGCCCGCTACTTCCCGATTGACTCCGCAGCACCTGCACGTAAAACATTCCACCAAGCGGTGGCAAATAAGACAACGGTCAGCTAGAGTTGACCAAATTATAACGACCTCGCCCCTTTCTCAGGGTGGCGGTGCTTAATCCTTGCAAGCAATTAGCATGATCACATATTTAATATAAATGTGCAACTTAAGCACCAAACACCACAGACGTTGGCGCAAATGGACAAACGGCCCGTGCACTCAGGGCACCATAAGGGTGTACCGAGTTACCCCGAGTCCCACATTTTTGCCATCATAGGCAAACAATAATGCATAAAGCACCTCAACGGTGAACTCCACTAATCCAACACCAATCTCAGTCCCGGACTGGATGGTTCCGCTTGAGCATTACTAGCCAGGCCTATAGCCTCGACTCACCCCAATGCCAACAGCAATTGCCACGTACATTAGGTCTATTTAGCTGAATGACATAGAGCGGGTATAGTTCAGCTCTTTCTCGTTGCTCAAATCGTCATGTCAATTAACAACAACGACCCGACTCAGCATCCCCTTTCTCGTACACGACATAACACATGTTATGCTTCAAGGTTGGCTCTCGTGGCCACCAAAGTTGGGCACCCAAGGCACGCAACTCAACACGCTAGAGCACGATCTACAAGAAATCGGTTGGGCACAAAGCACCATATAATCTCCACGGGAGCTAATGCAATCGATACAACAATCCTATGCAATCATTAGGGTGTTTCCTGGAGCACACCTCCAGTACTAACTGTCGCCTCGGGCAGACCCCCATTCTAAAATATTCAACTTCCACAGAGTCTTCTTCGGGAACCCACAAAACATCACCAATCCAGACCTCACGTCAGGATGGGCTTCACATAGCATGCCTAAAATTGTACTCGTACTTCCGGGTACTAAATGCAATTAAATAATGGGGATGTACACATCAACATGTCGGAGAGCACCCTTCCTCCACCCGTCGGTGGGGAGGGGCTTCCATGCAACCATGCTAAAAAAATAAGAGCTTCAACTGCTCAAGAAGAAAAGTCATTACCCTTGACGCGCGTTTCAGAGCCATAGCTTGGTCGTCACGGACTTGGTTTCCACGCATCGGTCCGAGCTCCAAATCGAACGTTTCGCCGTGATCCCTAGCCAAACTCGAGTTGCTCACCACCAAAAACTCCGGGCGGCCACCTCCCGCAAGTGCAAACCTAACCCTAATCCCTCTTGGTTGACCAAGAGGAGAGGGAGGTCGGTCATGGCCTCAACCCTAGCCGGCGGCGACCAGGACAAGGAAGAGGAAGGGAGGTCGGGTTTCCCCCTTACTAGTGGCAGTTAAGACAAAGGGAGGAGGAGGAGGCGATGCTGAGCTGCTCCTAGAAAAGGAGAAGATGCTTCTCCCCCTTACTGGCGGCCAGCTCCCAAAAACGAAAGGCTTGGATCATTCCAGTGACTGTAGCTCGAGAGAGAGAGAGAGAGAGAGAGAGAGAGAGAGAGAGAGAGATGGGAGAGGAAGAGAAGGGAACTCCTTCCTCCTTCCAGCCGGCGGCCGATCGGGGCTCTGCACCTTCCAACGGCGACGTGAGAAAGAATATCAGGAGATGAGGGATGTGGATCGGGCTCGGCTGCTGCGTGTGAGAAAATCGAGAGAGGGAGAGGGAAATTAGGAATGGGGGAGAGGAGTTAGGTTTATGTTTTATATAAAACCCCAGCCCACACCCTCTATCCGCAGACCATGTCCCCTAAACGCACCCCAAACTCATTTAAACTCGCGACACGATTTTGGTGGCATTACAATTCTCACCTCCTTAACGAAATTTCGTCCCGAAATTTAAAATATGAATAGCGAAATGAACTCGTCATACCTGAGTGAAACAGATTGGGGTACTCCTCGCACATGACCTCTTCTGGCTCCCAAGAGAGCTCCTCGTGGCCATAATTGTCCCAACGGACTCTCACTATCTTGATGGACTTTCTCCGCAACTGTCGTATGTAGTTATCGATGATGCAAATCAGTGCCACTTTGGTAGATAAGCCACTATCCACCGACACGTTATTGACCTCCAACAAGAAATTGGGCTCCCGCACCGCCTTTATCAACACAGAAATGTGGAAGATGTCATGCAAACCACTCATCTCCGTCGACAAAGCAAGTCGGTAAGATGACTCGCAGATGCGCTCGGTGATCTCGAATGGCCCTAAATACCTGTGACTCAGCTTCTTCAAATGTCGAACTCTTGACAATCCCTTGAAAGGCTTTACCTTCAAGTACACCCAATCTCCAACCGCGCGAACTCCATGTTCCAGTGTTTGGCGTTATAATACTTCGCCTGACGATCCTGGGCAGTCAACAACTGCTCTCGAATGATCCGTATTGATGCATTCGCATCCTCAACATCTTTGCATTTCAACAGCTTGGTATCACCGGTCTCTTCCCATGCTAAAAGAGTACGACACCTCCTACCATATAGCGCTTCGAACAGAGCCATCTTAATACTTGCCTGATAACTATTGTTATAGGCGAACTCTGCCATGAAAATGTGATCCTCCCAACACTGTCCGAAATCCAAAATGCACATACACAACATATCTTTCATCGTCTGATTTGTCCTCACGGTCTGCCCGTCCATCTGCGGATGGAAGACGGTGTTAAACTTGAGCTTTGCGCCCAGTAAACGGTGAACATGCCTTCAATTGCCGGACGTAAACTGTCCATCACAGTCATTAATAATACTGTGAGGGACGCCATGTAATCGAACGATGTACTCCACATACAGTTTTGTCAATTTCTCCACTGAATCACTTTTCCGATTTGGAATAAAATGCGCAACTATAGTCAACCGATCAACAATCACCCAAATCGAGTCATTTTTCTACAACGACTTTGGAAATCCGTGCACAAAGTCCATGGAAATATCATCAAATTTTCACTCTGAGGTTAGCAATGACTTCAAGAATCCTCTTAGCTGCTGGCACTCTGCATTCACCAATGCACATGTTTCTCACTTTGTCACGAAAAGAGCTATGTCCTTCATCCCTGGCCACCAGAACAACGCTTTCATGTTTTGATACATTTTTGTACTCCCAGGATGAATAGCGTACTTGGTGAAATGAGCTTCGTACATCAATTCATCACGCAGTTTCCCGTGATTAGAAACACAAAGCCTGTCATTCTTCCGTAATAGCCCATTCTCAAGTAGAAACTCGGCGTTTGGCCCCTCGGTGGGCTCCGACAAATAGCGTTGCATGCTTGGATCAAACTCCAAGGCAGATCTTACATGGTCGGCAATATCATACTGAACTTCCATCTAACTAAGGCTGATAGTGGAAGATGAACAACAATCCACACAGGAGATTTGCAAGGCCTCAAGCTCATATGTCAAACACTCATCATGAGCCAAAATCCAACTCGCCTGCGCCGACGCTTGACGACTCAAATCGTCTGCCACTACGTTCCCTTTCCCAGGGGTATAAATTATATCAAACATGTAATCCCTCAGAAATTCCATCCATCTCCTCTGGCGCATATTCAGATCTTTCTGATCTAGCAAGTACTTCAGGCTCTTATGGTCTGTGAAAATTTCGACCTTCACGCCATACAGGTAATGTCTCCACAACTTCAGAGCAAACACCATGACCGCCTACTCTAAATCATGGACCGGGTAGTTTATCTCATGCACCTTCAGCTGGCGCGAACCGTAAGCGATGACTTTCCCATGTTGACACAACACACATCCCAAACCACTGTCTGAGGCGTCATTGTACACCTGGTAACCTTTAGTCCCACACGACGAACATAGAATCATGGCAGAGATCAATCAGTTTTTCAGCTCCTCGAAAGCTTGCACGCACTCTGGTGTCTAGACGAACCGCTGATTCTTCATAGTCAGCATAGTGAGGGGAAGTGCAATCTATGAAAAATTCTCCACAAGCGCCTGTAATAACATGCAAGCCCCAAGAAGCTCCGAAATTCCGTTACATTTCTCAGCTCAGGCAACTCTCGGATCGCCACAACTTTCGCTGGATCTACCGCAACACCCTCTCCACTAACTATGTGCCCCAGAAATGTCACCGATGGTAGCTAAAACTCGCACTTGGAGAATTTTACATACAACTGATGAATCCTCAGGACTGTCAGAACTTTATGGAGGTGGTCGATATGGCCTTCCTCGGACTTTGAGTACACCAGAATATCATCGATGAAAACGATAACAAACAAATCCAAGTATTTTCGGAATGCTCTATTCATAAAATCCATAAAAACTGACGGCGCATTTGTGAGCCCCAAGGGCATCACCGTGAACAATAATGAGATAAAACCAACCACTCAAGGGAGAATGTCCACGAACGGTTATACACCGGGAATGGAAAGACATACACCAAAGAGTTATGGCATTAAGGTCTACATCAATAAAGTTTCACCAAATTAAAAGCAGTTTCCAAACATCGGCACGCAGGCCGACAAAATAGAAAAACAATAGCAAAATATTGGGCCTTCTAGGGCTGGCACAGCTTTGGTCTCCAGCCCGCTACTTCCCGCTTGACTCCGCAGCACCTGCTCGGAAAACATTCCACCAAGCGGTGGAAAACAAGACAACGGTCAGCTGGAGCTGACCAAATTATAACGACCCCACCTGTTTCTCGGGGTGGTGGTGCTTAATCCTAGCAAAAAATTAGCATGATCACATATTTAATATAAATGTGCAACTATAAGACCCACCTCCCGGATCCCAAAACACGGCACGAAGGGGGTCTTATGCCCGGAACAGCCGCCTGACGGTAGCATTAGCGCACGGGCTAACCTGTACCACAAGACGCTTGTTCCGTCGGCTACAACCAATATCAATATATACATGCCAACCCAACCAAAATATAAACAAGAAGAGAAGTCAAATTCACACCAAGTATATATAAGTCCAAAGTACATCAAAATAGAGAAGCTAAAACATGCTTCTACAATATCAGAGTACAACTAATAATTGCCCAAAGGGGCTACATCAGAGTCGCTCAACACTCACATCAGTAACCGACGGTAGCGACGACACCGTCACTTCAGGCCCTGTCGTCTTGGCCTGGTTGTACTGCTGCATAGTCTGCGGCTGCTGTACCTGCAGGGTGACTTCCTAAAAAGGAAGACGTAGCAACCGTTAGTCGAAAATACTAAGTAGCTTCTCATCCGCTCCCCTGGCGTCTCCTCGGCACCAGGCAGAGAAAAGAGCATGGGTACAAAGTATAACAAGTAAGGTAACAGGTACATGAAGGTGGTAATAGTATAATAAGATTAACAACAATTAATCTAGAAGTTCTACAAGAGATATATCAATCATCAAGTACAAGTAAGTGAAGTAACTACAACAGGAAAGTAACTTAACTTATAAGGATGCTCATACAAGCTTATAAGTTAAGGATCAGTTTACATAAACTAACTCATCGTATAGGAGTGCCCATACAAACTTATACGATGAGGATCTTATTTATGCAATGCTATGAAATAGAATGTATGCTATGCAATGACTCACCCATATTCAAGCACATACAATTGCTATGTCGACACAAACTATAATTCCCACTATTCGAGCAGGTAGCTAACCTCTCAGGCATCAAACGCCATGGCCAGGCGGTGACAGTAGAGCGAGCATCTATACTGCTAAGCGGGCATCCATACTGCTTCACTTAGGTCTCCGTACGCCTCAACTCTAAGAACACAACATCGGAGTCCATGCGTACTATGGCCCAGCGGGGGTCTCGGGTAGATGTGCACCGAGAACACATCTCCGAACTAGCCTTGTGTGACCCGGAAGGGGCCTCAGAAGTAAGCATGAGGACACAACCCTGTTGGAACACCCTATTACTAATTTGGGTCAGGATCACTATATCTCTAGGAAACCAATGTTTGACCTCCTGTATAGCTCAAAAGGTCAATTAGAATTGAGTCTAAGGGTTAGAAGTCTAAGTTTGGAAGCTGCCCTCAAGACCAAGACTTTTTCAGTTTGAGACTAAGTCATATCGTCGATCTCAGCACGACGATTTGTCGAACTCCGATCGACGATCGTCTAGCTCAACTTCGACAGATCGTAGAACCCCATTCGACGATCGCTGAGCTCAACTTCATCATATCGTCGAACTCCATTCGACGATCGGTGAGCTCAGTTCGACGATCTTGACTCAGCTTTGGATCTCTATCTCTGAGCTCAGTTCGACGATCTTTAAGCTCAGATCGACGATATTTTGCTGCTGTATAAATCCATATCGCTGAGCTCAGTTCAACGATAGCAGAGCTCAGTTCGACGTTTTCAGATAACTTCAAGGATTTTCAAGATTCAAATTCAAATCAGTTAAGGAGTTATTCTGCAATTAATTCAGAAGATTTACTAGCTGTTTTCATTCATTTCTGGACCAAGTTTCAAGGGATTTTCAAGGAATATTTCTATGGACTTTCCTCTAGAAGACATTTTGCAATTAAGGATGCAATCAATGCAGGCCAACAGCTATTCTTGACAAAGGATGTTTTTCCATTCTGTACCAGAGAATAAAAGAGAAGGATTTTTGAATCTCAAAAAGAACACAGATACACAGACAGACATCAGTAATCTTCAGAACAAAAAAGAAAAAAAATATTCTTTCTCAAAGAATTCTCAGAACACACATCCAAGGAGATCAAACTTTCACAAATCCTCAGATCTCTCTTGTCTCAAGTGTTCAAGGCTAACATATTTCAAGACTCCAGACATCTAACATTTCAGCTGTTGCTGAAATCATCTTTTGCTGGAGTTCAACTTGTGAAGGCCTATCACCCTACAACAAAGCTTCTTTTCCTGAAGATCTCAAGGACTCAGGGGGAGCTTTGACACCATCAATCCACATAGTCTTCTCAGCTGTTTGAGAAAGAGAAGACTTCCATCACTCTCTCACCCCCATCTCTGTAAAGGGTTTCTCAAACTCCCTTCAAAAGTTTGAACTTGGTTTTTGAGCACCTTGTCAAAAGCTCATTGGTGGCAAGACACCTGATCAAAAAAATCTGATTTGGTTTTTGAGCACCTTATCAAAAGCTCATTGGTGCCCAGGACACCTGATCAACTCATCCTGCAGTGGATTCCTACCTAGGGTGGTAGAAGAGTGGATGTACCCAAGTTTAGGGGAACCACTATATTTCCTTGTGTCATCTGGTTTTGCTTGTCTTTATTTTTGTTTCTGGCTGTGATTATTCTGTGATTAGCTTATGATTAGTTTAGTTCTGTAATTAGATTTATAATTGCTTCCCTGCTCACTCACATTACAACCATTGTTGTAAAAAGCTTTCAAGCACCATATACTCTATTCACCCCCTCTAGAGTATATCAGATCTAGCTGCACTTTCAATTGGTATCAGAGCGAGGTTGGTTAAACATACCACACCTTGGTGGTTGCACAGGCTAACACCTGAACCCAAAGATCCCCAGTTAGATCTGTTTTCTTTTGAAGTTTATTATTAGATTTTGTTTTCACAAATCATGGCTCAAAACAAAGATTATGCTAGCACCAGACCTCCAGTGTGCAATCTATCCAAGTTTGAACTTTGGAAAGCAAGGATCAGACTATACATGAATTCTATTGACGAAGATATTTTTAACTCTGTTTTGACAGTATGTCCAAGACCTCCAGAGAGCTCAAGTACAATTGCTGTTCCACCTCCATCAGGAACAGATGCTGACATCAAGAGATGGAAGGTAGCTGATGCCAAGGCTATGAACATCTTAGCCCAAACAATGTCTGATGACATATTTCAAAAGGTGGCTGAATGCAATTCAGCAAAGGAAATTTGGGACAAACTCTCTGAAATAGTCTCAGGCTCAGCTGATGAGAGAAAGGATAGGAGATCCCACCTCATATCTCAATATGAGAATTTCAAGAAGGGAGAAACTGAGTCAGTGGGAGATATATACAACAGGCTCAGTCTAATTGTCAGTGAACTCAGGACATTGGATAAAGAGATCTCACTAACTGAACTCAATGACAAAATTCTAATGTGCTTCCCTAGCACTTGAGATTCAAGAATCTGGCCAATCAAGGATGCCAGAAGTTTGAATGAGATCACCACAGAAGCTCTATTGGGTAAGCTCAAATCTTATGAGCTACTCATCAAAAATAGAGAAGAAGAACAGAAGGCTGCCTCACCAGCCACAAAAAAAGAGAAGACCATAGCCTTCAAGGCAACTGAAGATCAGCCTGAAGACAAAGTCACATGCAATGATGAGCTGCTTAGTCTGTTGGCCAAAAGATTTTACAAGATGACCAGAAAGGACTTCAGAAGGAGATCATACAAGGAGCATGATAAGCCAAGGTATTATAAGTCAATTAATAATAAAGAGATTGTTTGCTTTGGTTGCAGGAAACCAGGACACATAGTTCCTGACAGTCCAGAAAACAAAAACAAGGACAAAAGGGACAAGAAAGAAAGAAGAAAGGAGAAAGACTCCAAGAGGAATGTCAATGGCAAACCCTCATCAAGCAAAAACAAACATACAAGAAAGGGGTTTGTTGCTGAATCCTGAAGTGAGACTGAAGAGTAGTCAGAAGCCTCATCCAGCTCCAGTGATGATAAGGATGATGCAGAAGAGAAAGAGTTCTGCATGATGGCAATCAATGCCTCACAACATAACTCAGATGAAGAGGAGTCAGAGTCAGACTCAGAGACTCAACCTGAAGAAGATCAGGTAATTAGTTCTTTTGATTTTAATTCAGAGGACTTTAAATCTGAATTTAAAGCATTGTGTTTAGATCTGCTAAAATCTGAGAAAAAAATTATCTCTCTCAGAAATCATTTATCTGAACATAATAATTTAAAGTCAGAAAACCTCAAACTCTCTCAGGAGTTGGAGAGCTGTAGGAAGCAGATAGCTTCACTGAAGAGTGAGCTATCTGAGGCCAAGAAGCTTGAAGAATCCCTCAATGGGAGAAGCATCAAGCTGATGGACATCACAAGTACAGTGAACTCCAGATTTAATAGTACACTGAGCTTGGGTGCTTCATCCAGCCAACCCATAGTTCTAACCACTCCAATCAAGTTCATTTCTGACAAAGGAAAGGGAGTTGTAGAGGTAGCTAGGAAAAATTCTGATCTGCCTAAGAAAACTAAGTCCCAGCAGAAATCGTCGAACGGAGATCGACGATCGCCGAATGCAGATCGACGATCGCCGAACGAAGATCGACGATCTCAGGCAAGATCGTCGAACTCAGGTCGACGATCTCAAGTACCTGAACTCAACCATAGTCGACCGTCGAACGGAGCTCGACGATCTGACCCAAGATCGTCGAACGCAGCTCCAAGATCGTCGAACAGAGGTCAGAGCTCTGGAAAGTTTTTCAAGGGCAAATCAAAATTCAATCCTAAGGGTCCTTCATCCCAAATCTTTAACCCTTATACTGAATGGATTTTACCTCCAAGGAGATATCATCCTGAAGGTTATAAGAGTCAACCTGGGATGTCTTTTATTTCAGAATTTAAAGGTTATCAACCTAGGCCCAAGGTAAACTGGGTCAAAAATAAATAAATTATTTTATGTGCAGGTGAAGACCTATCCAACATCTAACCAGCAATGGTACTTGGATAGTGGGTGCTCTATGCACATGACAGGGAACAAGGACAACCTCACATCCTTTAGAGCCAAGCTTGGACCCAAAGTTATCTTTGGTGATTCAAACTTTGGACAGACTAAAGGATATGGTGCAGTCCAGATTGGATCAGTAACATTCAAGAAGGTAGCTTATGTGGAAGGACTGAAGCACAACTTAATAAGCATCAGTCAGCTGTGTGATGAAGGCTACCAGGTGACCTTCAGCAAAGCCTTATGCAAAATCAAGTCAGAGGACAACACAACTGTGTTGACAGGTAAAAGGAAAGGTAACATCTATCTAGTAGATTTTCTTTCAACTGATGTAGATATTTGCTTATTTAATTCTGTCTGTAGACCAAATATTTTATGACATAAGAGACTAGGACACCTAAAACTTAGAACTATTGCTAGGCTATCCAAGGACAATCTTGTTAGAGGACTACCTTCTGGCCCCTACAAGAAGGAAAGACTCTGCAGGGCTTGTCAATTAGGCAAGCAAACTAAAAACAACTTCAAGTCACTTAATAAGAGTGATTCACCTAGGATATTGTATCTGTTACACATGGATCTTTTTGGACCCATCACAGTATAAAGCCTAGGAGGGAAATCTTACACTTTAGTAGTTATAGATGACTTCTCTAGATTCACTTGGGTGTTCTTTCTAAGGAAGAAGTCTGATAACTTTAAGTGTCTGACAGAGTTTCTCAAATGTATACAGATTGAGTTCAATACTCACATTGCCCTGATCAGAAGTGATCATGGGACAGAGTTTGATTCTCTTCTTATGCAAGAGTTCTATCAGAGTGAAGGGATCATGCATACTTTCTCAGCTCCTAGAACTCCTCAACAAAATGGGGTAGCTGAAAGGAAAAATAGAACCCTTATTGAATCTGCCACTATATTGTTGTCAGATGCTCACCTTCCTCTATCCTTTTAGGCAGAAGCAGTGAACACCTCCAACTATGTGCTGAATAAAAGTTTAATACATAAACTAAAGGGAAAGACTCCCTATGAATTACTCAAAGGGAAGAAACCTAAAGTTGATTATTTTAGAGTTTTTGGCTGTATTTGCTATGTACATAATAATGACAAGAAATACTTAGCAAAATTTCAAGCTAAAGCTGATGAAGGAGTGTTTCTGGGATACTCAATGATCAGCAAGGCTTATAGGGTTTATAATAAATCATCTCTAAAAATTGAGGAATCTGTTCATATATCATTTAATGAATCTAACATGTCCTTCAAGGAGAAGATCTCTTCTACCATAGAACCTTTGCAAGAACATTCTCTTGTTGAAGACTTGAACAAGTTACAGGTTACTCAAAGGGATGAAAGCAGTGAAGATGAAGAAAGTGCTCAACATATTGAAGAACAACGTGAAGAGCCAGTTGTTGTACCACAAGAGGAAACAACAACACAGGTTGGTGAACAATCAACACCCCCTGTTGATTTAGTAACATCAAGAGATCATCCAATTTCCCAAATAATTGGAGACATCTCAGCTGGTGTGCAAACCAGAAATCAGGTCAACCAAAACCTGTTGCACACCTGCTTCCTATCTCAAATTGAACCTCAGTCGATTCAAGATGCAGAGAAAGATCCACACTGGATCATTGCAATGCAAGAGGAGTTGCATCAATTTGAAAGGAACAAAGTATGGGAACTAGTGCCAAAGCCTAAGGATCACTCCATTGTTGGAACAAAGTGGGTATTCAGAAACAAACTGGATGATCAAGGAGTAATTGTAAGGAACAAGGCAAGGCTAGTTGCTCAGGGATATTCTCAAGAAGAAGGAATAGACTACGACCAGACTTTTGCACCAGTTGCAAGATTGGAAGCCATCAGAATATTTTTAGCTTATGCAACACATAAAGGCTTCAAGGTATACCAGATGGATGTCAAAAGTGCATTCCTAAATGGAGACATCAAAGAGGAAGTATATGTCAGACAACCTCCAGGTTTTATCTCTCCAACTTATCCTGATTATGTTTTTAGATTGAACAAAGCATTATACGGTCTCAAGCAAGCTCCTAGAGCATGGTATGAGACCCTAGCATGCTTTCTTTTGGAAAATGGATTTTTGAGGGGTAGAGTAGACCAAACTCTTTTTATTAGAACCCATAAGTCCCATACCCTACTAGTGCAGATTTATGTAGACGATATTATTTTTGGCTCTACTGACTCCAAATTGTGCAGAAGGTTTTCCAACCTAATGCATTCTAAATTTGAGATGAGTAGCATGAGTGAGCTATCCTTCTTCCTAGGATTGCAAGTCAAACAGCATGCTGAAGGCATCTTTATTTCTCAAACCAAATATGCAAATGAACTGGTTAAGAAATTTGGCATGTCTGAAGCATCTTGTATGAAAACACCCATGCCTACTAATGCTGTATTGGATGCTGATGAACATGGGAAACCTGTTGATCAGACAACATATAGAGCAATGATTGGATCTTTACTATACCTTACAGCTAGTAGACCAAATATAATGTTTGCTACATGTATATGTGCTAGGTTCCAAGTAAGCCCTAGAGAGTCACACCTAACATTAGTAAAGAGGATTCTCAGGTATGTTAAAAGTTGTCCAAATCTAGGTCTCTGGTATCCAAAAGATTCAGCATTTGATTTAACTGGATTTTCTGATGCTGATTATGCTGGATGCAGAATTGACAGGAAAAGCACCAGTGGAACTTGTCAGTTCCTTGGTGACAGACTTGTCTCCTGGTTTTGTAAGAAACAAACTTCTGTGTCAACTTCAACTGCTGAAGCTGAATATATGGCTGCAGGCAGTTGTTGTTCACAAATCTTGTGGATTTAAAATCAACTCCTAGACTATGGCTACAACTTAGAGAAGTCTAAAATCTTTTGTGATAACACCAGTGCTATTTCTATAGCTCAAAATCCAGTCCTCCATAGTAGGACAAAACACATAGAGATTAGACATCATTTCTTAAGGGATAATGTTGAAAAGAATAAAATTGAACTACAATATATCCCAACTGATTTACAAAGGGGAGATATTTTCACCAAGCCCTTGGATGAAAAGAAACACACCTTCTTCCTAAATCAGTTAGGAATGTTAGATGGAGGAAGTCTTAAATAATATCCCAGATTTTGAAAGCTTAAAAATTGACCAAGACTAGGCAAACATCTTGATTTTTCTTAGTGTCTAGAGTTTTTCTGATCTCTAAACTGCGCTCGACGATTTTCCCTCAGATCGTCGAACGGAGATCGACGATTTCTGAGATCGTCGACCTGGGTTCAGCGTTTCTCAGATAGTATGAACTATCTCTTTCGGTCAACGATCTTCGAATGGCGCTCGACGATCTTGTTCTCTGAACGATCGTCGAACAGAGCTCGACGCTCTCCAATATCGTCGAACGGAGATCGACGATGTTGAAGACTCTTCAGATTCCTTTAGAAGCCTCGATCGTCGAACTGAGTTCAATGATCTTTCCAATTCTGCGTCGAACCCTAATATAAAATTCATTTTTCGCCGTCGTTCTCCTTTGCGCTTTCGATTTCTCTGCAAGAATTTTCTTTCCCTCCAAACAATTCTGCACTTGGTCGTTTTGTTTGTTGAATTTTTGCAGGTACCCATGGCTGTGTCTGTTGCTGTTCTCGCCGCCATGAAGTTTGATGCTGGCTTCGACATCGACATGGAATCCTTCAGCACAACCGACCAGGTTTTTCAGGATATCTTGGGGTTATTCAAAGAGCAGAACCTGACAGCAATCATGACCATAAGGATTAAGCTTGCCTCTGATGAGATTAAGGAATGGGTTTACACTGCCCACAATCAGGACAACTCCACCATTGTTGGATCAATATCTGGCACACAGGTACCTCTGACCCCAGCAATTTTAACAGAGGTTTTTGGGTTAAGAACTGGTGGAGATACTGCTGACTTGTCTGGAGAAGAGTATACTGACTTGCTTGCCAGAATGGGTCATTCTGAGGCTAACCCTAGCAAGCTCTTGAAAAAGAACCTTTTTGTGGAATACAGATTCATGGCAGATGTAGTTGGGAAAGTGCTACTGGCTAAGCACTCTGCTCATGATACAATCTCAAGGTATCAGCTCTGTCTAATGGGAGCCCTAGTAGACAGGAAGAATTTGAATTGGGGAGAGGTATTCTTTGACCTCATTAAGAAGAAGATAAACAAAAGTTTTGTAAACTTTAGAAGAATTATAGGGGTGTTTCTGCAGCAAAGGTGCCTTACATTGCTGGTCTCTTCTGGAATCCACATCAATGCATCCAAGAGACTATCCTATGCCCTCTTTGGAAAATGGGACAGACAGATCAGCAAGCCCAGCAGGCCCTCCTCCAGCACTCCTTCAGGCACCAGGACTCTCAGAGTCACTTCCCCACAGGTCTCTGCCCCTGCAGATGACCTGCCTGCTGATGTTGCCTCTCCTCCTCCTCCTCCAATTCCATCTCTTCCAATTCCATCTACCATTCAGACTCCATCCACCATCATCATCTCCAACCCCTCTCCAACACCCACACCATCTCCAGTCCCTACTCTTCCACTCACAGAAGACCACTTCCATCCATTATTCTCCTACACTCAACAAGATATCACTTCATCACCCTCCATTCCATCTTTCACCCTCATTGAAGATTCCTTTATGGATGATTCACCATCCTCTCCTCCTGAGCTACCCTCATCCTCAACATCCTATCAAGATCTTCTACAAGAGATCATTGACCAACCCACCTTCACCCCATCCATCTCCATCCCACTGTCCTCTATATCCACCTTACCCACACCTCAACCATCTCTTCCCCCATTCACCAGCTCTCCATTACCCTCACCAACAGCTACTCCTCCATCCTCTACCTCTGCTCCAGTCACTACTGAGCAGGTAGACATTCCAGCCCTTGCTGATAGGTTGTATGAATTGCTAGCCCCAGGCTATCTCTTCTCTTGGAGACCTCCTTGGCTCCTTTACTCCTGTCAGTAGCAGCCCTCTCTGCCAGGCTTTCCTCCCTCTTCCCTCAGGCAGCCCCTTTAGCAGTGTGCCTTGATCCAGCCATGTCTGAATCTAGGCAGGGGGATATGCCCTATGAAGTGAGTTTGTCTGCTGCTGCTGCTGTTATTGCTGTTTCTGTGAGCCTGCCTGCTGCTGTTTCCTCAGTTTTTGAATCTACTACTGCTCCTGCTGCTGTGTCTCAAGCTTCAGTTCAACCTCCTGCTGCAGTCTTTGCATTAGACCTCAGGGCTTTGCTCTCAGAATTTGATTCTGCATATTTCAGATGTCTGCCAGAGACAGTTGCTGTCCAGCCCCCAGATGATCTGTCCAAGGCTCTTGTGCCATTCTCTTACTGTGACCCCAACATCATCACCTCTTTTGTCCACTCAGTGTATGCTGCTGCTTCTTCTGATGAATGCATTGCTGTTGTTTCTGATGTTGCTGCCCCTACTGCTGCTGAAAGCTTTGATACTACTGCTGCTACTTCTGTTACTGCTGATGAGCCAATCTCTAAAGAGATCCTTATGACAGAGGCACCTGAGTTTGAGCCTTCTGAATTTTCTGCTGATATTTCTACTACTGATATTGCTGTTAGTGAATCTGTTGCTGCTGTTGTTGTTACTGTTTCTACTTCAACTGCAACAACTTATGTATCTGCTGTTGTCACTTCTGCCACTGCTTCAACTTCTGCTGCTACACCCTCTGCTGCCTCATCTGTTTCCATACAGCTCAAGAAAGATTTGATGAAGAAAATTGATGCCCTTTATGATGATCAGAGTTCTGAAAGTGATGAGTACAGAACAGACTCTGATGATTCTTCTGCTACCATTGCCAGGAAAAGAAAGGCAAGGAGCAAAGCCATGAAGAGAGTACCTCCTGCCAAGGTCAAGGATAATAATGACATACCATACTACATTCTTCATGATTGCCCTATCACTGAGCACTGGATGCAGTACTCTAAGAATCAACTGAAAGCAATGAAAAAGAAGAGGAAATATGAAAAGGGTTCTTCACAATTCCAACACTCTCATCCTCCTCCACCACCTCCTCCTGATGCAGGTGCAGGTGGAAGTTCTGCTGCTCAACCCCCTGCTAGAAGTCAAGCCCCCTATCAGCCACATGCCAGATCTTACCATAGGGGAAGCCAATCTAGGGGTTCTCAATCCAGGAGAGGAGGATACAGAGGCAATCAAAGAGAAGTCCAAGTCTACTCCAAAGGATACTCAAGGCAACACCCATACTCCAGGGAAGGACAAATTTCATCTGATACCACATCTGGTCCTTTTCCCTATAAGCTGAAGGAAACTGTTTCATCTAGGCCTGCTCAAGACAATCCTTCTAACAGATATGAGCCACCAGTACCTTTTGAGGACCCTGAGAACAATCCAGCTGCTTGGACTGCAAGGATGAAGGAACTTGCTGCACTGGATCAGATCAAAAAGGCTAAAGAGCAAGGAAGAGATTCCTCCAACATCTCCACAATGTCTGAACAAAGAAAGAGAGAGCTAGAAAGATATGCATCAAGCAAATTTTTTGATTCAGATAGATACATGGAACTGCATCCTGAAGCTGTAGTTCCCAGGCCCAAACAGCAAACCACTTTAGGTGCAGCAGATGATACTAGATCAAAGAAGGAAGCCCTCAATCCCAACAGAGAAATCAAGCTTGTTAAGGGCAAGGAAAAGAAATGATTATGTAAGGTGACAATCTCTCTGACTTCTGGTTATTATCTGGGATGATATATATATATATATATATATATATCTGTGGTTCTGCAATATCTAGCTTGTTGCTTTTCTGTTTTGCTGCTTTTTGTTATTTAAATTTTCAAAACTTTATAAATAGTAATCCTAACCCAAATAGGGGGAGATTGTTGGAACACCCTATTACTAATTTGGGTCAGGATCACTATGTCTCTAGGAAACCAATGTTTGACCTCCTGTATAGCTCAAAAGGTCAATTAGAATTGAGTCTAAGGGTTAGAAGTCTAAGTTTGGAAGCTGCCCTCAAGACCAAGACTTTTTCAGTTTGAGACTAAGTCATTTCGTCGAGCTCAGCACGACGATTCGTCGAACTCCGATCGAAGATCGTATAGCTCAACTTCGATAGATCGTCGAACTCCATTCGACGATCGCTGAGCTCAACTTCATCATATCGTCGAACTCCATTCGACGATCGGTGAGCTCAGTTCGACGATCTTGACTCAGCTTTGGATCTCTATCTCTGAGCTCAGTTCGACGATCTTTAAGCTCAGATCGATGATATTTTGCTACTGTATAAATCCATATCGCTGAGCTCAGTTCAACGATAGCAGAGCTCAGTTCGACGTTTTCAGATAACTTCAAGGATTTTCAAGATTCAAATTCAAATCAGTTAAGGAGTTATTCTGCAATTAATTCAGAAGATTTACTAGCCGTTTTCATTCATTTCTGAACCAAGTTTCAAGGGATTTTCAAGGAATATTTCTATGGACTTTCCTCCAGAAGACATTTTGCAATTAAGGATGCAATCAATGCAGGCCAACGACTATTCTTGACAGAGGATGTTTTTCCATTCTGTACCAGAGAATAAAAGAGAAGGATTTTTGAATCTCAAAAAGAACACAGATACACAGACAGACATCAGTAATCTTCAGAACAAAAAAGAAAAAAAACATTCTATTTCAAAGAATTCTCAAAACACACATCCAAGGAGATCAAACTTTCTGAAATCCTCAGATCTCTCTTGTCTCAAGTGTTCAAGGCTAACATATTTCAAGACTCCAGACATCTAACATTTCAACTGTTGCTGAAATCATCTTTGGTGGAGTTCAACTTGTGAAGGCCTATCACCCTACAACAAAGCTTCTTTTCCTGAAGATCTGAAGGACTCAGGGGGATCTTTGACACCATCAATCCACATAGTCTTCTCAGCTGTTTGAGAAAGAGAAGACTTCCATCACTCTCTCACCCCCATCTCTGTAAAGGGTTTCTCAAACTCCCTTCAAAAGTTTGAACTTGGTTTTTGAGCACCTTGTCAAAAGCTCATTGGTGGCAAGACACCAGATCAAAAAATCTGATTTGGTTTTTGAGCACCTTATCAAAAGCTCATTGGTGCCCAGGACACCTGATCAACTCATCCTGTAGTGGATTCCTACCTATGGTGGTAGAAGAGTGGATGTACCCAAGTTTAGGGGAACCACTATATTTCCTTTTGTCATCTGGTTATGCTTGTCTTTATTTTTATTTCTGGCTGTGATTATTCTGTGATTAGCTTATGATTAGTTTAGTTCTGTAATTAGATTTATAATTGCTTCCCTGCTCACTCACATTACAACCATTGTTGTAAAAAGCTTTCAAGCACCATATACTCTATTCACCCCCCTCTAGAGTATATCAGATCTAGCTGCACTTTCAAGCCCAACCGTTCACTTGGCACGGAAGGAGCCCCAGGACGTGAGCACCGAGGACCAAGCCCAACTGCCCAAAGTCTAGCTGTCAACTCCCGTCGGTGTGACAATCGGCGAGCCCGTAGACCTGCCACACTATCCTTAACCCAGGATTACAACACCGCGTGTCGACTCACACCGCATGAAATACCACATCACCGTGGCATGGAAGGAGCCTCAGAGAAAACACGAGGACCAAGCCCAACTATCCACTCGGCACGGAAGGATCCCCGAGAAATGAACACCGAGGACCAAGCCCAATCGTTCGACTTTGACTCATCTCAATGCAATCTCAACTAGTGACGGTCAACACCGCACTTACACCCTTCCACAATGCTACCCGTAGGGAGACGACACTCTAAGCATTGGACGACCAAATTCATTCCGTTAATCAAACATTCTCATGGCCATAAATTAACCTTCTACATGTCATTCCAAATGATTTCAACATATCATTAACATGATGCGCAATTATATTAGTCTACCAATTTCTATCAAATCATTTCGTTTGAGTTTGCTTGCTTCACAAATCGATTACTTGGAATCCAATTAATAAATTCATCAATTATAGAACTAAGATGATTAACATAAAAGTGTTCACTCAAACCTCAAGTTAATTGCAATATTGAATCCACCGAATCCAAATCCATGTTATACCAAACCCAGAATTTAAGTGTAGAATAAATCTGGACAACAATTTCGACCGGAGATTACCAAAGCTACAGGAATCCGGTGAAGGCGTGTAACCACTCGATGGAAAGGTCTTTCCATGAGCTACAACTTTCATATTCAGACCACCATCTAGATTGGACAGTATCCTATTTGAAATCAGCCTTGAAGTCCGCTGCGTACAGAACATAATTTCTGCATGCAGGATTTATTAGATGCCATTTTCGTTCAGACTTTCCCGTGGCTACAGACATCGCCTGAAGTCGTGCAACCACTCGATGGAAAGGTATTATCAAGGGCTTCAACTTTCTTGTTTATTCGAAAGCTCAGATTTGGACACATCATATCTGAAAATGGCCAAGAATATCGTTGCGTGCAGAACACAGATTCTGCGCGCATCTTAAAGCGGAATGAACGACATCGGTTCATCTTCCTCCTCAAGTCGATCTTCCACAATCACATCAAAAATTCTTCTTCCCTTATTCACCCTCATGAGGCCATGACTCTTCACGAAACCATTCCCCATCTTCACATAGAAGGTTGGAGAGGTTGAAGACACAACTAGCCTTAGAGCACAAGCCCTAGAACGACCTCTTCCTAGAGAAATCACCATCTCACTAGTCAAGACTCTTTTGAGTCGACATCTCACCTAGATATCTACAGATCTAGAACCAAGGGAGAGGGGAGGAAGCTCACCTCATTTCTGGCATTTCCACTATTTTCGGCCATGGATCTTGTGACTCTTCTCGGCGACATCTTCTCTTTCTCGGCGGCGGCAGATCTTCTCCTTTAGGACTTGCTCCAGCAGTTTTCCCTCTCTACAGAAGTTTCTCTCAGGAAAAATGGCTGGAATGAGGAGTGAAAACGGCTAGGGTTTTCACAACCCTTATATATGAAAAGTGACACGGGTAGGGACACACCCGTGTCCTTACCCGTGTCCTGCTCGGGCGAAGCGTCAACGATGGTTTTAGTGTCGGTTCAATACCCGACACGGGTAGGGACACGCCCATGTACCGACCCGTGTCCACATGACACGACCGTGTTCGCTGACCGTGTCCTTCTCTAGACACATCTCGACGAACTCAACTCGACACACACGGGTAGGGACACGCCTGTGTCTCTACCCGTGTCCTTGTAGGGACACGCCCGTGTCTCTACCCGTATCACTTCACAGGATACACTTCGTCGATCTCGACATGCTTCGTCGATCTCGACACGCTTCGTCGAGTTCAACTCGACACACACACGGGTAGGGACACACCCATGTCTCTACCAGTGTCACTTCACACGGGTAGTGACACACCCGTGTCACTACCAGTGTCCTTCTCTGGACATACTCGAGTCATCGACTCGAGAGATGGCCTCTCCCACATGGGTAGGGACACGCCCGTGTCGCTATCCGTGTCCTATGCTCGACTGATTTCTCCTCCAATTTACAAGTGCAGCCCAGTTGCCAGCACTCCCCTGAGCCCAAGTCAGCTCTCCTGACTCAAAAACGCGCACGAGGGGCCTAGTGTGAATCAGGACGTTACAAATCCTATAAACAAAATAAAAGATTTCGTCCCCGAAATCAGGCTATGGCTATGGGAGAAAAGCACGACAGAAGATAAAATATGCTTTTAAACAAAATTACCTCGAGTAAATAATTCCGGGTAGCGTTTTTGCATCAAGTCCATCGGCTCCCATGTATACTCCTCCTTCCCATGATTAGACCATAACACCTTTACCAAAGGAACACTTTTGCGGCGCAATATTCTTGTCTCGTTGTCTACGATCCGCACCGGCTCCAGTCGCACAGACCTATCAGTCTCCACTGCACCATCAGTAGTGGGGGTATATTGATCGGGCCGCAACAACGCCTTTCGAAGCGACGACACATGGAACACGTCATGGAGATTCTCTAACTCTGGCGGTAACTCCAACCGATAGGACAACGAGCCAATCCTTTCCAATACAGTGTATGGCCCAACGTACCTTGGGCTGAGCTTTTTCACACCACGCACCCATGACACTCCATGCATCAGCCGAATCTTTAGAAATGCTTTATCACCCACTTGAAATTCCACCATCCGGTGCTTTGCATTGTAATACTTCGCCTGTCGACTTTGAGCCTCCAATATGCGATCCCGTATTAGTCTAACCACCACATCTATATCATCAATATACTCAATTCCCAATGCCTTCAGGTCTTCATCTTGCACCCAAGATAAGGGGGTTCTACACCTTCTTTCGTAAAGGGCTTCATGGGGCGCCATGCCGATGCTAGCTTGATGATTGTTGTTGTAGGAGAATTCTACTAGTGGTAGGAGCCTTTCCCACAGCTCTCCTCTATCCAACACACATAATCTCAATAAATCTTCCAGTGTTCTGATGGTTCTCTCAGACTGCCCGTCCGTCTGAGGATGAAACGCGGTGTTAAAGGTAATGCGCGAACCCAAATACGCATGTATCGCCTTTCACTCCCTTGAGGTGAAATGACCATCTCGGTCATAAACGATTGTCTTAGGCACACCATGATACAGTAAGAAATGCTCCACAAAGAGACGTACCAAGACATCCACGTGAGCCTCTTTCTTCATAGGGATGAACCGGGCTACTTTCGTCAGTCGATACACGATCACCCACACTGAATCATTCCCTGAGTGTGAGCGAGGTAACCAATGGATAAAGTCCATAGAGATATCCTCGAACTTCCACTCGGGGATGGACAATGACTGTAGCAAACCACCAGGGCTCTTGCATTCCGCCTTCACCCTTTGACAGGCTTCGCAGTGTGTAACAAAATATCTGACATCCTTCTTCATTCCCGACCAACACATGGTCTTCCGTAGGCCGGCGTACATCTTGGCAATACCCGGGTGCACTGAATACTGAGAGCAATGTGCCTCTCTCAAGATATCCTCCCGGATTTTATCGCCCTTGGGAATGTAGAGCCGATCGCGGAAATAAATGAGGCCGTCTTTTAGTGTATACTCATCAGTAGTCCCATCTTCTATTGCCTTGATTGCCGGGGCCAGAGCCGCATCCCTTCCTTGCTCCTCCCGGATTAGGTCCCGGATATCGCAAACTATGCTCATGGTTGCCAAGTACTCCGTATACTCTACCGAAGGAGCCGTATATACCAAAGTAATATCCATCTCTTCAATCATCCGAGCCAACTCCATACTCATCAACCGAGACTCTGGGCTCGAGTCTGGCACCTTTCTGCTCAATGCATCGGCCACTGAGTTCGCCTTTCCGAGATAATAGTTAAAAGTGAATTCATAATTGCACAGAAACTCTAACCATCGCCGTTGTCTCAGGTTCAATTCCTTCTGTGTGTGAATGCACTTTAAGTTTTTATGGTCTGAGAAGATCTCGCAGTGGACGCCGTATAGATAATGCCTCCAAACCTTCAAGGCGAACACCACTGCTCCCAATTCCAAATCATGAATCGGGTAATTGATTTCATGCTTCTTCAGCTATCTTGAAGCATAAGCAATCACGTGTCCGTGCTGCATCAATACCACTCCCATCCCTTGATATGACACGCCGATGTAAACTTGAAATCCTTCCTTCCCAGACGGAAGGACTAGGATGGGGGCGGAGGTAAGTCTATCCTTTAGCTCTTGGAACGCCGCCTCACATTGGGGTGTCCACTCATATGGCACACATTTCTTTGTCAAGGAAGTAAGATGGAGGGCAATCTTGGAGAATCCTTTTATGAACTTGCGGTAATACCCGGCAAGTCCAAGGAAGCTCCTTACATCAGCCGCCGAATTCAAGGGAGACCACTCCTTCACCGCATGTACCTTGGCTGGATCCACCACTAGTCCTGCTCCACTGATCACATGCCCCAAGAAAGCAACCTCTTTAAGCCAGAATTCGCACTTGCTGAACTTGGCGAACAAGGCGTGCTCTTATAATTTCTTCAATACCAAGGTCAGGTGCTCAATATGCTCCTCTTTCGTCTTTGAGTAGACCAGGATGTCGTCGATGAAAACAATGATGAAGATGTCCAAATAAGGTCCAAACACCTTGTTCATCAGGCTTATGAAGGCCGAAGGGGCATTGGTGAGCCCAAACGGCATTACAGTGAACTCGTACAGTCCATATCTTGAACTAAAGGCCGTTTTCTGAATATCCCCTTCTTGTATCCTCAATTGATAATATCCCGAGCGCAAATCCAACTTAGAAAACCAATGCGCTCCCAATAGTTGATTGAACAACTCGTCGATCCGGGGTAGCAGATAAGTGTTCCGCACCGTCAGTCGATTGAGTTCCCGATAGTCTATGCATAAATACAGGGTTCCATCCTTCTTCTTGACAAACAATACATGGGCTCACTAGGGTGACGAGCTGGGGCGAACGAACCCTGACTCCACCAGTTCTTGCAGTTGAACTCTAAACTCCGCGAGTTCCTTCGGTGCCATTCGGTAAGGGGCCCTGGATACAGGCTTGGCACCCGGTACTAGATTAATTTGGAAATCAACTTCTTTATGCGGGGGTAATCCTGGCAGTTTCTCAGGAAATACCTCGTGGAAGTCCCGTACTACTAGCACATTTTCATATCCAACGCCATCTCCTTCAACTCCAAACAGATCACGAAGACTTCATCCCCCTTCATACGGGCTTTTACAGCCTGAACTGAAGATAACAACATACGTGGTGCGAAGCTAATACCTTGGAAGATGACATCAAAGTCTCCATGCCTCAAGTAGATCCGTTTCTCTGCACAGTCAATCCCTGCGAAGTGCCAGTACAACCACGCCATGCCCAGAATGATGTTAAATTCTGGCATTCTCAAGACCGTGGCAGGCGTATCAAAGGCCTTTCCCCCTATGAATATCTCTAGCTCGCACTTAGCGGTTGCGGTCATCTCAGAACCGTCCGGGAGGCGTACTCGTCGAGCTATACCAGTAAAGTATTGTACACCATCCATGCCTTTAATGAAGTCCTCAGACACAAAAGAGTGAGAGACACCGGTATCGAACAACACATAGGCCGTCTTTCCACCAATTACCACGGTGGCTAAGTACCAAAACCCAAAACTCAATGCTAGGTATCTAGTATGGCTTAAGCATGTTAAGTTAAACAATGAAAATGTGAAAGCTAACTGCAACATACCTGCGATCACATCCTGGGGGTTCCATTCCTGCGCCATGTCCAGCGCGTACACTTGATCCCGGGCAGGGCCGGGGTTTCCTCCTCGCGGTCCTCGTCCTCAACCATGCATGTAACCCCGTCCTCGAGGAGCTGCCGGAGGGAGAGCAAGAAGGACATTCCTAAACAACTGCGGGCAGAAATGCCGAACGTGGCCCAGCTGGTTACATTCGAAGCACACCCGCCCATAACGCCCTTCAGGTTGTTGAAATTGTTGGGGCTGAGGCGGTGGAGGCAACGCGGGCGGCTGCGGGACCAGATGCTCCACTATAAAATTTCAGTGGGAACGCCCTCCACAGGCCTCTTAGCACTCCCCAAGTGGTCCGCCTCCAATCTCTTCGCCATGTCGATAATCTCTGCCAAGCTAGAGTCCGCTATAAACAAAATGGCCTGCCTTAGGGGATCTCGTAGCCGTTTGTAGAAACGCTGGGCGTATCCTCTATCATCCAAATCATATGAATCTGCGAACCTCGCGAGATGTTGGAACTCTCGCTGATATTCTGTAACCGTCTTTGATTCTTGTTTCTACAGAAGAAACCTCTCTTTGAGTTCATTTCGAACGGATGTGGGAATGAAGTGCTCCAAGAAGACACTTGAGAACTCGCTCCAACTTATCTCTGTATAGACTCGCCCTTGGAAGGTGGAGCCCATGAGGGACTTCCACCACCTCTTAGCATGTAGTTACAAAATGGACACCGCCAACGTCACCGCCATGTTGGATGGGCAACGGATCCCCGCCAATAATATCTACACCGTGTCAAGCCATTCCTCCGTGCGTACGGTCGACTCCGTCCCGAGGTAGGCAGGAGGGGAGAGGGCCCGAAAGGTGCTCAACCAGTTAGAGCCCGGAGCCTGTTGTTGCACCGGAGGCTGCTGCGCCCTAAAGGAATCCAGGATGGCGGTGAGCGTCTGCCCCAACTCGGATTGTTGGAACTGAGTGGATATGGAAAGGGCAGGAGTTCCCCCCATCGGCTCAACGTGCACTAGAATCTACACGTAAAACACAAACGTATGGTCAGGTTGGCTAATCTTAAGGTCAAAGTTGGACAAACTTAGTGTGAATTACATATGAGCACACCACTGCTTCCGCTAAGTCAGTTTGTCCGCAAACTGACTAATCGAACGGGAGTGGTACCATTGTTGAATGACTTCTTTAGTTGAGGATCGTGACAAACTGATACCATTTGTAAGACCCCACGAAGGGGGTCTTATGCTCGGAACAGCCGCCTGACGGTATCATTAGCACACAGACTAACCTGGACCACAAGACGCCTGTTCTGCCGACTACAACCAATATCAATATATACATGCCAACCCAACCAAAATATAAACAAGAAGAGAAGTCAAATCCACACCAAGTATATATAAGTCCAAAGTACATCAAAATAGAGAAGCTAAAACATGATTCTACAATATCAGAGTACAACTAATAATTGCCCAAAGGGGCTACATCAGAGTCGCTCAACACTTATATCAGTAACCGACGGTAGCGACGGCACCGTAACTTCAGGCCCTATCGTCCTGGCCTGGCTGTCCTGCTGCATAGTCTGTGGCTGCTCTAACTGCGGGGTGACCACCTAAAAAGGAAGACGTAACAACCGTTAGTCGAAAAGACTAAGTGACTTCTCATCTGCTCCCCCGGCGTCTCCTCGACACCGAGCGAAGAAAAGAGCAAGGGTACAAAGTATAACAAGTAAGGTAACAGGTACAAGCAGGTGGTAATAGTATAATAAGATTAATAACAATTAATCTAGCAGTTCTACAAGAGATATATCAATCATCAAGTACAAGTAACTACAACAGGAAAGTAACTTAACTTATAAGGATGCTCATATAAGTTTATAAGTTAAGGATCAGTTTACATAAAGTAACTCATAGTATATGAGTGCACATACAAACTTATACGATGAGGATCTTATTTGTGCAATGCTATGAAATGGAATGTTTGTTATGTAATGATTCACCCATGTTCAAGCATATGCAATTGCTATGTCGATACAAACTATAGTTCCCACTATTCGAGCAGGTAGCTAACCTTTCAGGCATCAACCGCCGTGGCCAGGCAGTGACAGTAGAGTGGACATCTCTAATACTAAGCGGGCATCCACACTGCTTCACTTAGGGCTCCGTACGCCTCAATGCTAAGAACACAACAGTGGAGTCCATGCGTACTATGGCTCAACATGGGTCTCGGGTAGATGTGCACCGAGAACACAACCCCGAACTGGCCTTGTTTGACCCGAAATGTAACACCCCCTATCCGTCGCATAGCATATAGCAGTAGGTCCGGCCGGGGCCCGACGCCATATACTACAGACAGACCGGGTGGTTACTTATGGAAACCATCCAACCAATCTCAATGTCCTACACAGAGCATTCTAGCGGAAGCAGTTTATAAAAGTTCTAACAAAGAACCCAGCATTTGAGCATGAATGTCCACTAGTACAGAATAGGAATGTTATACAAAATACTCAAAACAAGCCTTAAGGCCTTACAAAATGTTCCACTTTAAATTACATGTTTTACAAACCACGGCACGCAGGCCGGTCACACATGAATAAATCAGTAAACACTTCCACTTGGGCCTTCGAGGGCCGGCTTCGCAAAAAGGGCTTTAGCCCGCTATTGACCGCTCGGTCCAGCTGCACCTGCAAGCAACAAACCACCGCACGGTGGCAAAACAAGGCAACAGTCAGCAATGCTGACCAAATTATAACGATCCCGCCCCCAATTCGGGGCGGCGATGCTCCTTCCCTGCATTTCATTAGCATAAGCGAGCAATATTTATACATAGTCATTTCATCACAGACGTTGGCTCGCACGGCCACACGCCCCGTGCTCTCATGGCACATTCTCGGTGAACCGGTCGATGTCACGTCAATTAAAGCCATCGACATTCCGGACTCACCACCGCCACTTAGACGGCCAAACCTATGAGCAATTTGTCTTCTTGGCCTGGGTCACGACAATTTAAGCCATTGACTGTCGAAGACCCTAATCTATGCCAACGGTAAGTGCCACGTGCTTTTAGGTCTCTTTAACCGAACGACATAGAACAGGTACGGTTCCATCTAACCCGTGCTCACATCGCAACGACAATTTAAGCCATTTGCGCGGGTCAAACTTCCACCGAGTCCCATTTCCATCACAATTCACATAACCCAGTTATGTTCAAGTTGGCTCTCAGGCCACCAAGTTGGGAAGATCTCGTATCCGCCCAGTTTTCCGGGTGCACCTTTGGGTTAATCCCCAAGGCTCCCTGCTGCAATCTACCGCGTAGAAAACCCGAAAAACAACCAATAGCGCGGAGTCTTCTCCGGCATTATGCAATGCAACATCACCGATCCAGACCAACATGTTCGGGTAGGCTTCACACATCATGCCTATGTCCTTTCTCGCTTACGGACTCTAAACAACGGGGACTTCACATATCTACCCGAAGGAACGCCTCCAACTCTCCGCAAACTCGCGAGAGCGGGCTTCCTATGCAAAGAAAGAGAGCTACTCATGCTCAAGATGAGGATCGTTACCCTTGCGTTACTCTTTGGCGACATTGAAAAGTAATCGGATGAAAAGCACCGCACTAGCTTTGCCTCCGTGGATCCGGAGTCGGCTCGCGATTCGGAGCTCCGAAGCTCCTCCAATGACGGGATCTAGCTCCTTCTTCCTCCCTTGGCTCTCCTCTCTCTCTAAGGTTTTAGAAAGATGAGAAGTTATGAAAAGTAAGGGTTTTCCAAGTCCATTCACGGGTATATCCCTTCAGGAACATCCCCCAGCCGTTGGATCTCAAAACAAGGAAACGAACGGCTTTGATTCGGGGCTGAAATGCCCAATCTGGACCGAACACGGCCTGGCACACGCCCTTGTCCAGGGCCATGTGCCTCATTCGCCGTCAAAATCGGCTCGCCTGGAACCTCACACGGGTATCGAACACGCCCGTGTTCGAGCTGACACGCCCGTGATCCATGTGACACGGCCGTGTGTCCGGCCGTGTACCCCATCATTTTTCCCCGAAATCAACCCGAGCACTGCACAGGTTCTAGGACACGCCCGTGTCCCTACTCGTGTCACCTTGACACGCCTGGGCTCCAAGCCGTGTACACGGTCTCGACACTCGACACTTCGTCTAGCGAAGATCGTCGACCTGATGACACGGCCTTGGACACGCCCGTGTCCTAGGCCGTGTGCCCTGTCTCGACACCATGTCGAGACCAAAGTGTCGACTTCCCGGGATGAGTGCCGACACGGGTTGACACGCCCTGCGACACGCCCGTGTCGTAGGTCGTGTTCCATGTCTCGACACCTCGTCGAAGCAGAGTGTCGACTTCGCGGCTAAGTGTCGACACGGGTCGACACGCCCTGCGACACGCCCGTGTCGCAGGCAGTGTGCCCAGTCTCGACACAATGTCGAGACCAAAGTGTCGACTTTCCGCCTTAGTGTCGACACAGGTTTGACACGCCCTGGGACACGCCCGTGTCCCAGGCCGTGTGCCTGCAGCCAGAACCCAAACTGGCCCAAAACGTCCCCCTTTGATCCTTTGAGTTTCGGGGCGTTACAACTCTACCCATCTTAAAAGAATTTCGTCCACGAAATTACATAAAGGAAAGACATGTACAAAACCAAAATTTGTACCTGAGCGGAACAACTCCGGATACTCGTCAAGCATAGTCTGCTCTCGCTCCCAAGAGAGCTCCTCACGACCGCAATTGTCCCACCGGACCTTGACCATCCTGATCTCTTTATTGCGTAGCCGCTTGACGTCCGAGTCCTCAATCCGCACGGGCTTGACCTTTGTCGTTAGCCCACTATCCACCGGCACTTGATCAACCGCGATCACTTACGTAGGCTCTTGCACCGCCTTCCGAAGCACCGAAATATGAAATACATCATGTAAACCACTAAGCTCCACTGAAAGCTTCAACCGATAGGCCGCTTCACCAACTCGCTCCAGAACCTCGAACGGTCCAAGGTACCTCGGGCTTAGCTTTTTCAATCGCCGCACCCGCGAGACACCCTTGAACGGCTTGATCTTCAAGTATACATAATCGCCCACAGTGAACTCCACGTTCCTGTGCTTGGCATTATAGTACTTTGCTTGCCGGTCCTGAGCGATAAGCAACCTCTCCCGAATGGTCCTCACCAAAGAAGTAGCATCCTCCACTTCCGATCGCTTATACAACTTTGACTCACCCGTTTCTAACCAAGACAACAGCGTGCGGCATTTTCTACCATATAGGGCCTCAAAAGGCGCCATCTGAATACTCGCTTGGTAGCTATTATTGTATGCGAACTCCACCAAATAAAGGTGGTCTTCCCATTGCTTTCCAAAATCCAAGACACACATGCGAAGCATGTCTTCCATGGTTCTATTGACCCTCTCGGTCTGCCCATCCGTTTGTGGATGAAAGGCTGTGCTGAATTTCAGCTTTGTTCCCAACATTTGCTGCACAAGCCTCCAATCATTGGACGTGAACCGCCCATCTCGGTCACTCACGATGCTGCGGGGCACACCATGAAGCCGTACTATGTTATCCACATAAAGCTTTGCCAGCTTCTCCACCGGATCATCCTTCCTATGCGGAATAAAATGCGACACCTTCGTTAATCGATCAACAACCACCCAAATGGCGTCGTTCCCCTTTTGCGACCTTGGCAAACCGTGCACAAAGTCCATAGAGATGTCGTCAAATTTCCACTCCGGAATAGACAAGGACTTAAGAAATCCTCCCGGCTTTTGGCACTCCGCCTTTACCAAGGTGCAAGTTTGGCACTTCGCTACGTATAGCGCCACATCCTTCTTTAAACCCGACCACCAAAACAGTTTCTTTACATCGCGGTACATCTTCGTGCTCCCCGGGTGAATCGAGTACTTGGTATGGTGTGCCTCGTACAACAATTCCACCCGCAAATTACCCACACAAGGGACGCACAAACGACCGTCTTTCCACAGCAATCCGTCCTCCACAACGAATTGGGAATTTGACCCATCCAGAGCCTCTATCATGAACTGCTTCATATGAGCATCCATATCCAAAGCCTGCCGAATCCAATCAGCCAGGTCATATTGGACTTCCGTCCAATTCAGAACTGCTTAAGTACTTGATTGTCTGTCCACACAAATAATCTCCAACGCCTCCAACTCTCGCACCAACCGCTCATCATGCACCGATAGCCAATTGGCTTGAGCTGGGGCTCGGCGACTCAGCGCGTCCGCAACCGCATTCCCTTTGCTAGGCACGTAGTGGATCTTGAATGTATAGTCCCCCAGGAACTCCATTCATCTACGCTGCCGCATATTCAGATCCTTCTGATCAATAAGATACTTCAGGCTCTTGTGATCGGTGTAGATATCAATCTTCACACCGTACAAATAGTGCCTCCACAGCTTCAAAGCAAAAATCACGGCCGCTAACTCCAAGTCATGGACCGGATAATTCCTCTCATGCACTTTTAGCTGTCTCGAGCCATAAGCTATTACACTTCCGTGTTGCAGTAGCACGCAACCCAAACCGCTGCCCGAAGCATCACTATAAATCTCATAGCCTTCGGTTCCACATGGCGAACTCAGCACAGGCGCCGTGGTCAACCGACACTTCAACTCCTCAAAAGCTCGTGCGCACTCCGGCGTCCAGACAAACTTATGCTCCTTCCTCGTCAAAGTAGTGAGAGGTAACACTATCCGCGAGAAGTTCTCTACGAAGCGCCTATAATAGCCGGCAAGCCCCAGAAAACTCCGGACTTCCGCTACAGTATCAAGCTCAGGCCACTCGCGTATCGCAACAATCTTCGCCGGATCCACAACAATACCCTCTCCACTCACTATATGCCCGAGGAACGCCACTGAGGGTAGCCAAAACTCGCACTTCGAGAACTTGGCATACAACTGATTTCTCCTTAGCGTCTCCAGCACCAAATGAAGATGCTTGAAGTGATCTTCCTCACTTTGCGAGTACACCAAAATATCGTCGATGAAGACGATCACAAAATGGTCCAAGTACTCCCTGAAAGTCCTATTCATCAAATCCATGAACACTGACGGCGCATTTGTCAGCCCAAACGGCATGACCGTAAACTCATAATGCCCGTATCTCGTACTAAACGCGGTCTTCGGGATATCACTCTCCCTTATTCGCAGCTGATAGTACCCAACCTTGAGATCCAACTTCGAGTACACCATCGACCCGACTAACTGATCAAATAGATCATCAATCCGGGGGATCGGGTACTTGTTCTTCTCAGTCAACTTGTTGAGCTCCCGATAATCAATACACAGCCTTAAGCTTCCGTCCTTCTTCTTAACAAAGAGGACCGGTGCGCTCCAAGGCGAAGAACTCGGGCGCACATACCCTTGCTCCAACAACTCTTGCAGTTGAACTTTCAGCTCCGCCATTTCCTTAGGCGCTAGCCGATACGGAGATCGTGACACAGGCTTTGCACCTGGCACTAGCTCGATCGTAAAATCTATCTCCCGCTGAGGCGGGGCTCCAGGAAGATCTGCGGGGAACACATCAGGGTATTCCGATACCACTGAAATACAATCCAACACGGGCTTCGGCTTTGCAACCTCCACTAGTGTAAAGAACAGTTCTGCTCCGGCACGAACCGCCTTCACCACCTGAAGAGCAGACATCAACGTCTTGCTCGACCCCTTTAAGCCCGTAAAAGTCGTCTCACGACTTGCTCCCAGCTTGACTTCCTTGCTACCGCAATCTATATGAGCCTGCTGCTCCGAGAGCCAGTCCATGCCAAATATGACGTCAAACTCCACCAACGGAAGTAAAGACGCCCGCAGGTCAAACTCCTGCTCCCCAATACGAATCTTAACATCGCAGATCCTATTCGCTCGCATCGAACACCCATTGGGCAACAACACTTCCAACTTATCCTTCGCCATCGAAGAAGGGACTCCGATGCGTGATATAAATCCTTCGGACAAGAAGGAGTGTGACGCTCCCGTATCGAAGAGTGCTCGTGCCGGATTTTCACAAATCAATACAAATCCTAAACAAGTAGTGGTAAGGTAACATGTGTATAACAAATATTTAAATAAATTGACTTGCTATAAATTAAGCCGTACCTGTCACCACATCAGCTTGTTTGATGGCCTCCTGTTGGCCAAGATTGTACACCCTTGGTTGGGCCGGAGCATAGTGGGATGCGGTCGACTCCACCGCCTTTCCCTTCTCTTCATAAGTAGCTCCTGGCCTTCTCTCGGACTTAGGACGTCCGCTCCAACAATCACGGGCGAAATGCCCCGTCTTTCCGCATGTAAAACACGCGCCCGGGGTCCGACTCGTAGTCGCCCCAGAAGCACCAGAAGGAGCTGGACCCGAAGTCCTATGCTTCTTGAAAACCCTCCGATAGCCGGACTTTGAAGTAGTCGGCACTCTGAATTCAGGTTTCTTCTCACCCAAGCTTTTCTTTGCTTGTACATTTTTCATGTCCTTCTCCAAGGACCGGGCAGTATTGACCAAGGTTAAGAAACCCTGCGTCATCGGCCCCGAAAGCAGTAGTCTCAACTCATCCCTCAAGCCTTCATAAATGCGATTAGTCTTGCGCTCCTCATCCATGATGGTGGAGCTAGCATAACGACTCAAACGAGTGAACTCATGGAGATATTCATCCACGCTCTTCTCACCCTGAACCAACTTCAGAAATTCGTTCTCCATCGAAATCCTTTGAGTAAAAGGGAGGTATCTTGCTAAGAACAATCCCGAGAACTCTTCCATCGGAACGTCTATCAGTTGTCTACCCCTCAAATGATGCAGCTCCAATCCTTCCCACCACATCCTCGCTTCACCGTCCAGAAGGAACGTAGCGATGGTGGTCATTTGCCACTCCTCCGTCTCCGTCGCTGTCATGACTCTCTTCATCCTGGAGAGCCAGTCTTCAGCCTGAGATGGGGTTCCCAACCCCGACAATAACGGAGGGTTAAAGCTCATTACATGCTTAAGCTGCCTCTCGGTTGCCCTCCTTGGCACCACCGGCTCCACAACCACTTGCTCCACTCTCCTCGGCTCGGCCTCTTAAAGAGGTTCCTTCTCCATCATAGGAGCGGGCTGCTGCGCTTGCCTTGCAGGCTGCGCATTTATCACGGCCAACACCGCTTCAGCCACCAATCATATGTTCTCAGCCGACAGAGGTGTTGCGGGAGCAACTTCCGGTGCACTACTAGCCTCAGAAACTCGGCGTTCTGATGGCCCAACACCACTTCTGGTCACCTATAGTGGTACAAAACACCATTAAGCGACCAAATAAAATTGCAAACAGCAATTATAGGAACACGCAGGTTCCCCAAACACGAGTATTTTCATTCCTAAGTGGACATTCATGGGTTCTTTTTACTGTTATTACGATGACGCACACAATGTGCTCACCACCCCTTAAAAAGAATTCGCCCACGAATTCACTTTAAGCCCGACCAAAACCAGTAGTCTGATACCAAATTGTAACACCCCCTATCCGTCGCATAGCATATAACAGTAGGTCCGGCCGGGGCCCGACGCCATATACTACAGACAGACCAGGTGGTTACTTATGGAAACCATCCAACCAATCTCAACGTCCTACACAGAGCATTCTAGCGGAAGCAGTTTATAAAAGTTGTAACAAAGAACCCAGCATTTGAGCATGAATGTCCACTAGTACAGAATAGGAATGTTATACAAAATACTCAAAACAAGCCTTAAGGCCTTACAAAATGTTCCACTTTAAATTACATGTTTTACAAACCACGGCACGCAGGCCGGTCACACATGAATAAAGCAGTAAACACTTCCACTTGGGCCTTCGAGGGCCGGCTTCGCAAAAAGGGCTTTAGCCCACTATTGACCGCTCGGTCCAGCTGCACCTGCAAGCAACAAACCACCGCACGGTGGCAAAACAAGGCAACGGTCAACAATGCTGACCAAATTATAACGATCCCGCCCCCAACTCGGGGCGGCGATGCTCCTTCCCTGCATTTCATTAGCATAAGCGAGCAATATTTATACATAGTCATTTCATCACAGACGTTGGCTCGCACGGCCACACGCCCCGTGCTCTCAGGGCACATTCTCGGTGAACCGGTCGATGTCACGTCAATTAAAGCCATCGACATTCCGGACTCACCACCGCCACTTAGACGGCCAAACCTATGAGCAATTTGTCTTCTTGGCCTGGGTCACGACAATTTAAGCCATTGACCGCCGAAGACCCTAATCTATGCCAACGGTAAGTGCCACGTGCCTTTAGGTCTCTTTAACCGAACGACATAGAACGAGTACGGTTCCATCTAACCCGTGCTCACATCGCAACATCAATTTAAGCCATTTGCGCGGGTCAAACTTCCACCGAGTCCCATTTCCATCACAATTCACATAACCCAATTATGTTCAAGTTGGCTCTCAGGCCACCAAGTTGGCAAGATCTCGTATCCGCCCAGTTTTCCGGGTGCACCTTTGGGTTAATCCCCAAGGCTCCCTGCTGCAATCTACCACGTAGAAAACCCGAAAACAACTAATAGAGCGGAGTCTTCTCCGGCATTATGCAATGCAACATCACTGATCCAGACCAACATGTCCGGGTAGGCTTCACACATCATGCCTATGTCCGTTCTCGCTTACGGACTCTAAACAACGGGGACTTCACATATCTACCCGAAGGAACGCCTCCAACTCTCCGCAAACTCGCGAGAGCGGGCTTCCTATGCAAAGAAAGAGAGCTACTCATGCTCAAGATGAGGATCGTTACCCTTGCGTTCCTCTTTGGCGCCATTTAAAAGTAATCGGATGAAAAGCACTGCACTAGCTTTGCCTCCGTGGATCAGGAGTCGGCTCGCGATTCGGAGCTCCGAAGCTCCTCCAATGGCGGGATCTAGCTCCTTCTTCCTCCCTTGGCTCTCCTATCTCTCTAAGGTTTTAGAAAGATGAGAAGTTATGAAAAGTAAGGGTTTTCCAAGTCCATTCACGGGTATATCCCTTCAGGAACATCCCCCAGCCATTGGATCTCAAAACAAGGAAACGAACGGCTTTGATTCGGGGCTGAAATGCCCATTCTGGACCGAACACGGCCTGGCACACGCCCGTGTCCAGGGCCGTGTGCCTCATTCGCCGTCAAAATCGGCTCGCCTGGAACCTCACACGGGTATCGAACACGCCCGTATTTGAGCTGACATGCCCGTGTTCCATGTGACACGGCCGTGTGTCCGGCCGTGTACCCCATCATTTTTCCCCGAAATCAACCCGAGCACTGCACGGGTTCTAGGACACGCCCGTGTCCCTACCCGTGTCACCTTGACATGCCTGGGCTCCAAGCCGTGTACACGGTCTCGACACTCGACACTTCGTCGAGCGAAGATCGTCGACCTGATGACACGGTCTTGGACATGCCCGTGTCCTAGGCCTTGTGCCTTGTCTCGACACCATGTCGAGACCAAAGTGTCGACTTCCCGGGACGAGTGTCGACACGGGTTGACACGCCCTGCGACACGCCCGTGTCGCAGGCCGTGTGCCATGTCTCGACACCTCGTCGAAGCAGAGTGTCGACTTCGCGGCTAAGTGTCGACGCGGGTCGACACGCCCGGCGACACGCCCGTGTCGCAGGCCGTGTGCCCAGTCTCGACACAATGTCGAGACCAAAGTGTCGACTTTCCGCCTTAGTGTCGACACAGGTTTGACACGCCCTGGGACTCGCTCGTGTCCTAGGCCGTGTGCCTGCAGCCAGAACCCAAACTGGCCCAAAACGTCCCCCTTTGCTCCTTTGAGTTTCGGGGCGTTACACGGAAGGGGCCTCATAAGTAAGCACGAGGACACAGGCCAACCGTTCGCTTGGCATAAAAGGAGCCCAGGGACATGAACACCGAGGACCAAGCCCAACCGCCCAAAGTATAACTATCAACTCCTGTCGGTGTGGCGATCGGCGAGCCCGTAGACCTGCCACACTATCCTTAACCCAGGATTACGACAATGCGTGTCGAATCACACTACATGCAATACCACATCGCCGTGGCATGGAAGGAGCCTCGGAGAAAACACGAGGACCAAGCCCAACCATCCACTCGGCACGGAAGGAGCCCCGAGAAATGAACACCGAGGACCAAGCCCAACCGTCCGACTTTGACTCATCTCAACGCAATCTCAACTAGTGACGGTCAACACCGCACTTACACCCTTCCACAATGCTACCCGTAGGGAGACGATACTCTAAGCATTGGACAACCAAATTCATTCCGTTAATCAAACATTCTCATGACCATAGATTAACCTTCTTGTTGGGTATTGTATCCACAACGTACTTGATTTGAAGAAGCCCCTGAACAAGCTAAGGTAAATAGACAATGTATTTGATAAAATCTTTCAAGTTGTGCTTGCAGTTATTCCACGCTAAGTGCACACCAGTGTCAGGGTGCAGTAGGTCAATATACACGGGTCTGCGCGACGTAATCCCTCGTTGAGCAGATCAGTGTGTTGGCCTACGTGTACTCTCTCTATTGGAGTGTACTTATTTTCAAGTACAGGATTGTGATCATGCAAGAGCAGACAAGGAGCAAGGATGTGTCAAAGAGCAGCTCATGGGTGGAAAAGACGAAAAATCGTCTAAGTGATAATCGACGAGAATCACCAAGTGATTCTCGCCGAATCGTCGAGAATCACTAGTGATTCTCGCCGAATCGTCGAGAATCACTGGCTGATTCTCGCCGAATCTATCTGGCTACATCAGAGCGGGCCAATCTGTCACCAAGTCTAAATCGTCAAGAATCACTGGCTGATTCTTGCCGAATCTTTGATTGATTGATTGATGATCGTCGAGCATAAATTCCTTCGACGAGAATGACCTTCGATTCTCGATGGATCGTCGAGAATTCTCTTGGATTCTCGCCGATTTTGACTTAGGCAATTTTCTGGAACTCGCTGGACCGCACTCAGCCGCAGGCGTTGTTTTGAACCAGTTTTAGGGTTTCTTCTGGTGGGACCCACAACGGTCATAATGGAGCATTCTACAGTATAAATACAAGCGTATTTTTGAACAGTAAGAAATAGAGAGAAAAAGACGAAGCCGAGCCGTGACCTAGATCGCGATATATTCTTCTCCGCCGCCGCCGTCGCCGCTCGTGCAAGTTGATCGCCGGCTTTGATCGTGGTTGCTTCCAGATCTTCCGGCGACAGAAGCTCAGCCAAGCACAGCGTCTCACGCGTCTAACCAGAGATCCTTTGTCTCTTGATTTGTTGATCGGGAAAACCTTCCCCGTCCGAATCGATCGAGACGATCGATCCTAGTGTGACCGTTGGAAGACCTTGCTAGCTTTGCTACGAAGTTTGAATCTCCAAAGTACAGCAGCCGCACACCGTTGTCGCCGTCGATCCCGAGAACCAAGCCGCCGCCCTTCTTGCCGCCGCCGGTTCCGGGGAGATTCTCTACAGGTGAGATCTAGGGTTGTGGACTCTTCGTTGACTTCTAGAATACGTCATCGAACGAAGAGGGACACCTTAGTCTCCAAAAGTAGTTTGTATTTCTTGTACATTCTAGTTCATTTTTGTTGTAAAGGAACGTTGGTTCCTAGTTGTAAGGGTTGGGTGCAACCCGTGTTGTGGGAGTGTTGTCTCCTACGTGTGGAAGGGTTCCTTCCGATAATGCAAGGATTGGATTTCAATCCTATTGGTGAAGTGACCGAGTCGTCCCTTGTTGGGAGATAGGTCGAAGGGGGGAAAGTGGATGTACCCAAATCGGGGAACCACTATAAATTGCTTGTGTCCTTTCTTTGCTGTGCTGTTTTGTTATCTTGTGCAGGTACAATTTTAATTCTGCAAAAGCTGCAAGTCACCTATTCCCCCCCCATAGGTGAAGGTAGTTGACACTAGGTGGACTTTCAAGTGGTATCAGAGCGAGGTTACTCATCAAAAATGTTCACACCTTGAGTAGAATCCTGCCACTAGTGTCAAGAAGAAAGAAAACATCTACCATGGACGGGCTCAAGTACACAGGCAAGATTCTAGTGTGCACCAGGCTCAACTTTCCTATTTGGAAGGAAAGGATCATGTTCTACATGGAAGCAGTTGATCCTCGACTCTTCATGATCGTGGAGAAGGGACCTTATGTCCCCACTAAGATCTCCACCATTGATCCTACCAAGAAAGTGCCAAAGAAAATTTCTGAAATGGACAAGGATGAGATGGTGCTGGTGGGACTTGATAAGAAGGCGCAGAACATTCTGGTCAACGCGGTCGATGACTCAATGATGCAGAACTTCTGCAACTGCAGGACAGCAAAGGAGATCTGATACTGCCTGATTATCCTAATGGAGGGCACTGATGAAGTGAGGGATGATCGGAGATCCCTCCTGAACCAGAAATATGAGGCCTTCAGACAAGGGCCTAAGGAAGAGATCGGAGTCACCTTCGAGAACTTCCTCAAGATTGTCAATGCCATCAAAGGATATGGAAGAGTGTTCACTGATGGTGAACTTAATGATAAATTCCTTAGGTCCCTTACTAAGGAATGAGACACAAAGATCTGCGCCATCCGAGAGTTTGGCAGACTTGCTGAAACAGACCCGCAAATTTTATTTGGGAAGCTGATGTCCTATGAGCTTCAACTGAACACCAGGAAAGCAGAAGAAGAAGCAGAGAAGGCTGCAGCCAAGGAAAAGACTGTAGCCCTAAAAGCCATTCACTCCAGGAAGGGCAAGGGTGCGGTTTCATACCGTGCCAGGAAAAAGGATGAGGAGGAGGACTCCGAGCCATGCTCCTCCAGCTCAGAGTTGTCTGAGGAAGATTTCTCCCTCATCACCCGAGAATTCAAGAAGTTCCTCAAGATGAGGAATCAAAGAAAGAGAGACGGCTCCTCCTCCAGGCATTAGAAGAAAAATTATTCTTCTGACAGGTACGCTTCTAAATCGAACAAACATCGCTCCTCTGACATTATTTGTTTTGGATGCAATAAGCCAGGACACGTCGTGGCTGACTGCCACCAAGACAAGAGAGAAAAGGGGAAGGGAGAGGAGCACAAGTCCTCCAGAGATAAGCAGAAAGAGAGGAGCTACATCGCCAAAAAGCCAAAGACACTGAGTGAGTCTGATTCCTCAAATTCCAGTGATGATGAGGAATCCTACTTCGGGCTGGTGGCTCGCTCCGACTCAGAAGGAGAATGCCCCCCATTTACTGGGAAGGTAAAAGCTCACACCCCTCTCTCCGACTCTGAATCTGATCCTGAGTCTCAGGATGATGACCCTGAGGATAGCCTTTCGGCCCGTGAAGCGGAGCTCCTCGAGAAGTATGAGCTTCTGCTCAACACTTTCGAGGAGTGCCGTAAGAGATTGAAGGCTGAGAAAAAGGAAGTGAAATTCCTTAAGGGTGAGAGTGTCTCCCTAAGGGAAGAGATCACCAGTTTGATCTCTCTCCGACAGGAGCACCTAGACCTGACTTCAAAGCATTCAGAGTCTCTTAAGCTCCTTGATCTTAAGCAGGAGGAAGTCGACAAGTTGGAAGAATAACTTGCGGCAGAAAGGAAGATCGTCAAGAGCTTCTCTATGCCAAAAACAGTTCTTCCAGTTGTTGATACCTTCTCTGCTCAGGCCAAAGGAGCTGGCTTGGGGTATGTAGGGGTATCTGGTTTCTCATCCAGGAGAAACAGGAACCAGAGAAAGAATAAGGGCGCCAAGAAGGCCTCTGCTGCTGAAAAGGGAAAGGCTCCACTCAGTCCTGTTGCGTTCAGAAAGCCTGGCTTTCCCTGCAACCAACATGACTTTGAGTCAACCTTTGGTCATCATTTCCGGCCCTCGGTTGCAAAGCCAAAGAGCCGATATGATGGTTGGACTTTTCCCCGCAACTTCAGTGAGAGTGTCTTCAAGGCACCTTATAAGGAAATCCACATGAGAAATTATGGTCAATTCTCTAGCGGCCATAATAGAAAGCAGACACCAAAAGCCAAGCCTATTGTACTGAAGAAACAGAAGGTGAAGAAGTCATGTGACTGCGATCACTATGATGCCTCCACCTCCAGATCCAAGGCCCCGGCTGTACCCACCATTCCCAGGGTAAAGCAGGAGCCTAGGAAGAGGTACAACAGATTTGACTGTTGGTGTTGTGGCAAAGTCAGTCACTTTGCCGTGGATTGTTGGTTTAATCCGAGGTATAACGAGACTCCCTATGTTAGCAAGGCGAGGCCGACCACTCGTCGGGTTAACCACCCGAGGGGGAGTATGCTAACCAAGAATCTAGGACCCAAGTTCGATTGGGTTCCTAAGGGAAATTAATTTTGTTTTGCAGGAATGTCCAAAGGCCACCAAAACGCCAATATGGTACTTGGACAGTGGATGTTCCCGGCATATGACTAGGACAAGAAGCCTGCTGCGTGATTACACTCCCGTCGAGAATGGTCCCAAAGTCATCTTTGGGGGGTCAGATCGAGGAGTCACCAGAGGTTACAGTATGATCTCCAACGGTACAATCTCTATCACCGACGTGGCTTATGTTGAAGGGTTAAACCATAACCCGATCAGTGTAAGTCAGTTATGTGATAAAGGTTATGACGTTAAGTTCTGCAAGGATAAATGTCTGATAATATCATGTGCCTCTTCTGAGACGGTATTAATAGGCATTAGGAGCAGAAATATCTTTTGCTTAAATTTTCTTAGTTTAGGTTCTTCTACCCCCGTATGCCTAGTAGCAAAAGGCAGTGCATCTCTTTGTGAACAATGACACAAGAGATTGACACATATTAATTTCAAAACAATTAATATGCTGTTTTCTAAAAACTTAGTAAGGAATGCTCCCGTTATCAATTGCATCAAAGATAGCCCCTGTCCTGCATGCCAGATGGGCAAACAGACTCGGGCTACCTTTAAGAGCATTGCAGACATAGACTCTTCCCGATGTCTTTATCTTCTGCATATGGACCTGTTTGGTCCAATGCAAGTTCATAGCTTGGGAAGCAAGTACTATACGCTAGTGATAGTTGATGATCACTCTCGGTTTACATGGGTGTTCTTCTTAAAGCAAAAGTCAGATACATTTGACATCTTCACTAGTTTTGTCAAGCAAGTTCAGAACGAATTTAGCTGCTCAGTGGTCAAAATCAGAAGTGACCATGGAGCTGAATTCGAATCTGGTGCTATGACAGAGTTTGGTGAAGAACATGGTATCTTTCATGAGTTTTCCTCCCCGCGCACTCCTCAGCAAAATGGAGTTGCGGAGAGGAGAAATAGAACTCTCATTGAAGCTTGCACGACAATGTTGAAAGACGCTTCTCTCCCAGAATACTTCTGGGCAGAGGCTGTCAATACGGCTTGTCATGTACAAAACCGAGCTTTGATCAACAAAAGTCATCGTAAGACGCCCTACGAACTACTGAAAGGCAGGAAACCAACCATGTCCTATTTAAGGATCTTTGGTTGTAGATGTTATGTACTGAATAATGGGAAGTACCCACATACTAAATTTGGTGAAAAATGCTTCGAAGGCATATTCATGGGATATAGTTCCCACAGTCGGGCATATAGGGTCTTCAATAAGAAAACCCTAGTGGTAGAAGAATCAATTAATGTTGTATTTGATGAAGGAAGCTTGCTTAACAACAATTCTTCCAGCGGTATTCTTGAAGATGCAGGTGCAAGACTTGATCAGCTGAGTCTCGATGAGACCGCTAAAGATGAAACTCCTAAGTATGTCAGAGTTTCCACCTCAACGTCAACTGGGAATGTTGAAGATCAAAATGGATAAAATCTCTTCAGAAGAAGGAGAAGCCCAAGAAGTAGTCGAAGCTCCAGACGCCAGACTTCTAGAGCTCCGGCACGCGAGGGATCACCCTAAAGAGCAGATCATCGGAGATCCTCGTGCTGGTGTCAGAACTCGAAGAGGTACTGTTAACGAGATTTTGCATCTTAGCTTCCTGTCATAGGTTGAGCCAAAGAAGTTCGACGAGGCGAACAAAGATGCATCATGGATCTTGGCCATGCAAGATGAACTACATCAATTCGAACGATGCAACGTTTGGATGCTGGTTCCCAGACCACAAAAGCAGGATGTGATTGACACCACGTGGATCTTCAGAAACAAACTGGATGAACATGGTGTCATCATAAAGAACAAGGCCAAGCTGGTGGCTCAAGGTTACAGACAGGAGGAGGGGATTGACTTCGACCAGACCTTTGCACCAGTGGCAAGACTCGAGGCAATCAGATTGTTTCTGGCGTATGCTTCGCACAAAGGATTCACAGTCTATCAAATGAATGTGAAATCAGCATTCTTGAACGGAGACCTGAAAGAGGAAGTATACGTCGCTCAACCCCCAGGTTTTGTCAATCCTACTTATCCCAATCATGTATATTTTCTTAATAAAGCTCTATATGGCTTAAAACAAGCTCCACGAGCTTGGTATGAGACCTTGTCTAGTTTTCTTCTTGAGAATAAGTTCTCTAGAGGTAAAATAGATAAGACATTGTTTCTCAGGGAGGTCAAAGGCAAGATTTTGCTGGTACAAATCTATGTCGATGACATCATATTCGGCTCGACGGACAACAATCTTTGCAAAAAGTTTTCTAAACTTATGCAAGGAAAGTTTGAAATGAGCAGTATGAGAGAGCTAAAGTATTTCTTGGGACTTCAAGTGAAACAGTCTGAGGATGGAATATTCATCTCTCAGACGAAGTTCACAAATGAACTCCTCAAGAAATTCGGTATGGAGAATGCAACCTCTATGAGGACTCCAATGGGATCCACTATGTCTCTAGATAAGGATGAGAAAGGTAAACCTTTCGATGAAACCAAATACAGAAGCATCATTGGATCCCTGCTCTACCTTACTGCCAGTAGACCGGATATCATGTTTTCCATATATGTCTGTGCCAGATATCAGGTGAACACTAAGGAATCTCACTATGTCGCTGCAAAGCGAATTCTCAGATACCTTAAAGGTACTCCGAATCTTGGCTTGTGCTACCCGAGAAACGATGATGTCGAGCTAATCGGATTTTCAGATGCTGATTTTGCAGGGAGTAGGGATGACAGGAAAAGCACCTCCGGGACGTGTCAATTCCTCGGAAGAAGGCTTATTTCATGGAATAGCAAGAAACAGAATTGTGTAGCAACCTCCACAGCAGAGTCTGAGTACATCTCGGCAGGCAGCTGTTACGCACAACTCCTATGGATCAGAAACCAGTTAGCCGACTACGACCTTCAGTTCAAGGAAGTACCAATGTACTGCGACTCCTCCAGTGCAATTGCAATTGCCAACAATCCGGTATCGCACAGCATAACGAAGCATATTGAAGTGCGCTACCACTTCATTCGGGAGCACGTGGAGAACAAGGACATCTCTCTCTGTTATGTCCCCACGTACAAACAGATTGCAGATATTTTCACAAAGCCCTTAGACGAAGCCAAGTTCAGTCTTTTCAAAATTGAATTGGGGATGCTAAACTATGAGGAATGAAGACTACAGCAGCTCCAGGCTCATGCATCTAGGGGGAGCCTCTGTCAGGAACTCTAGTGTGCGTACAAGTGCAAGAACTGAGGGGGAGCACGGGGTCATATGCCACAGACCCAGATTTGCAGAAGCCGAAAAGGGGGAGATATATTACCCTCTCGGCTAAGGCTACGGTGGCTCCAAGTTTGCTCTCAAGAAATTGGTATTGGTAATGAATATCTCTCTCAACTCCATGTTACGTTCATGCTTTTCATTCCCTTACGCTCTATTCACCTTAGCTTGTAGGGTTTAGGATTCTTCAAATAGGGGGAAATTGTTGGGTATTGTATCCACAACGTACCTGATTTGAAGAAGCCCCTGAACAAGCTAAGGTAAATAGACAATGTATTTGATAAAATCTTTCAAGTTGTGCTTGCAGTTATTCCACGCTAAGTGCACACCAATGTCAGGGTGCAGTAGGTCAATATACACGGGTCTGCGCGACATAATCCCTCGTTGATCAGATCAGCGTGTTGGCCTACGTGTACTCTCTCTATTGGAGTGTACTTATTTTCAAGTACAGGGCTGTGATCATGCAAGAGCAAACAAGGAGCAAGGATGGGTCAAAGAGCAGCTCATGGGTGGAAAATACGAAAAATCATCTAAGTGATAATCGCCGAGAATCACCAAGTGATTCTCGCCGATTAAGTGATTCTCGCCGAATCGTCGAGAATCACTAGTGATTCTCGCCGAATCGTCGAGAATCACTGGCTGATTCTCGCCGAATCTATCTGGCTACATCAGAGCGAGCCAATCTGTCACCAAGTATAAATCGTCGAGAATCACTGGCTGATTCTCGCCGAATCTTTGATTGATTGATTGATGATCGCCGAGCATAAATTCTTTCGACGAGAATGACCTTCGATTCTCGATGGATCGTCGAGAATTCTCTTGGATTCTCGCCGATTTTGACTTAGGCAATTTTCTGGAACTCGCTGGACCGCACTCAGCCGTAGGCATTGTTTTGAACCAGTTTTAGGGTTTCTTCTGGTGGGACCTACAACGGTCATAATGGAGCATTCTACAGTATAAATACAAGCGTATTTTTGAACAGTAAGAAATAGAGAGAAAAAGACGAAGCCGAGCCGCGACGTGACCTAGATCGCGATATATTCTTCTCCGCCGCCGCCGTCGCCGCTCGTGCAAGTTGATCGCCGACTTTGATTGTGGTTGCTTCCAGATCTTCCGGCGACAGAAGCTCAGCCAAGCACAACGTCTCACGCGTCTAACCAGAGATCCTTTGTCTCTTGATTTGTTGATCGGGAAAACCTTCCCCGTCCGAATCGATTGAGACGATCGATCCTAGTGTGACCGTTGGAAGACCTTGCTAGCTTTGCTACGAAGTTTGAATCTCCAAAGTACAGCAACCGCACACCGTTGTCGCCGTCGATCCCGAGAACCAAGCCGCCGCCCTTCTTGCCACTGCCGGTTCCGGGGAGATTCTCTCCAAGTGAGATCTAGGGTTGCAGACTCTTCGTTGACTTCTAGAACACGTCATCGAACGAAGAGGGACACCTTAGTCTCCAAAAGTAGTTTGTATTTCTTGTACATTCTAGTTCATTTTTGTTGTAAAGGAACGTTGGTTCCTAGTTGTAAGGGTTGAGTGCAACCCGTGTTGTGGGAGTGTTGTCTCCTATGTGTGGAAGAGTTCCTTCCGATAGTGCAAGGATTGAATTTCAATCCTGTTGGTGAAGTGACCGAGTCGTCCCTTGTTAGGAGATAGTTCGAAGGGGGGAAAGTGGATGTACCCAAATCGGGGAACCACTATAAATTGCTTGGGTCCTTTCTTTGCTGTGCTGTTTTGTTATCTTGTGCAGGTACAATTTTAATTCCGCAAAAAGCTGCAAGTCACCTATTCCCCCCCCAATAGGTGAAGGTAGTTGACACTAGGTGGACTTTCACTTCTACATGTCATTCCAAATGATTTCAACATATCATTAACATGATGCGCATTTATATTAGTCTACCAATTTCTATCAAATCATTTTGTTTGAGTATGCTTGCTTCACAAATCGATTACATGGAATCCAATTAATAAATTCATCAATTATAGAATTAAGATGATTAACATAAAAGTGTTCACCCAAACCTCAAGTTAATTGCAACATTGAATCCAGCAAATCCAAATTCATGTTATACCAAACCCAGAATTTAAGTACAAAATAAATCTGGATAGCAACTTCGACCGGAGATTCCTGAAGCTACAAGAATCCAGTGAAGGCGTGTAACCACACAATGGAAAGGTCTTTCCATAGGCTACAACTTTCATATCCAGACCACCACCCAGATTGGAGAGTATCCTATTTGAAATCAGCCTTGAAGTCCGCTGCGTACAGAACACAATTTCTGCATGCAGGATTTATCGGATGCCATTTTCATTCAGACTTTCCCATGGCTACAAACGTCGCATGAATTCGTGCAACCACTCGATGGAAAGATATTATCAAGGACTTCAACTTTCATGTTTATTCGAAAGCCCAGATTTGGCCATATCATATATGAAAATGACCAAGAAGATCACTGCACGTAGAACACAGATTCTGCACGCATCTTAAAGCGGAATGAATGGCATCGGTTCATCTTCCTCCTCAAGTCAATCTTCCACAATCACATCAGAAATTCCTCCTCCCTTATTCACCCTCATGAGGCCATGACTTTTTACGAAACCATTCCCCATCTTCACATAAAAGGTTGGAGAGGTTGAAGACACAACTAGCCTTAGAGCATGTCAAGGCGGAAGATGCGGGTTCGAGCGCCGTCAATCCCGAACTATAATCCGATGAATTGATCAATTCATTTCTCTTTTTTCCGTGAAAGGCGGGACGGGGAACTAAATATAATCTCTGGTAGGAATACTTTTGGTAAGGGATAAACATATGTTAAAATCCTTGTTTATTATATGATACACAATGAACTTAACTCGATTTGGAATACTTTTGGTAATCTAATTTTGATGAGAATGAGATAGATTATTTTCAATTTATTATTACGGATACATAAACAAAGTTTGTTCGGAACTAAAGAAGGTGTGATTTCATCTGAACCCCAAAAGCCCTAGAACGACCTCTTCTTAGAGAAATCACCATCTCGCTAGTCTAGGCTCTTTTGAGTCTACATCTCACCTAGATATCTACAGATCTACCACCAAGGGAGAGGGGAGGAAGCTCACCTCATTTACGGCGTTTCCACTATTTCTGGCCATGGATCTTGTGACTCTTCTCGGCGACATCTTCTCTTTCTCGGCGGCGGCGGATCTTCTCCTCTAGGACTTGCTCCAGCAGTTTTCTCTCTCTACAGAAGTTTCTCTCAAGAAAAATGGCTGGAATGAGGAGTGAAAACGGCTAGGGTTTTCACAACCCTTATATATGAAAAGTGACACAGGTAGGGACACGCCCGTGTCCTGCTCGGGCGAAGCGTCAATGACGGTTTTAGTGTCGGTTCAATACCCGACACGGGTAGGGACACGCCCGTGTCCTGACCCGTGTCCACATGACACGACCTTATTCGTTGGCCGTGTCCTTCTCTGGACATATCTCGACGAACTCAACTCGACACACACGGGTAGGGACACGCCCGTGTCTCTACCCGTGTCCTTCTCGGGTATGCTTCGTCGATCTCGACACGCTTCATCGAGTTCAACTCGACACACACATGGGTAGGGACATGCCCGTGTCTCTACACGTGTCACTTCATAGGATACACTTCGTCGATCTCGACACACTTCGTCGATCTCGACATGCTTCGTCGAGTTCAACTCGACACACACACGGGTAGGGACACACCCGTGTCTCTACCCATGTCACTTCACAGGATACACTTAGTCGATCTCGACATGCTTTGTCGATCTCAACACACTTCGTCGAGTTCAACTCGACACACACTCGAGTAGGGACATGCCCGTGTCTTTACCCGTGTCACTTCACACGGGTAGTGACACGCCCGTGTTACTACCCATGTCCTTCTCTGGATATACTCGAGTCGTCGAATCGAGAGCTGGCCTCCCTCACACGGGTAGGGACACACCCGTATCTCTACCCGTGTCCTATGCTCGACTTATTTCTCCTCTTATTTACAAGTGCAGCCCAGTTGCCAGCACTCCCCTGAGCCCAAGTCAGCTCTCCTGACTCAAAAACGCGTACGAGGGGCCTAGTGTGAATCAGGACGTTACATCAAATTAAGCACTAAACACCACGGACGTTGGCGCAAACGGCTAAACGTCATGTGCACTCAGGGCACCTTAAGGGTATACCGGGTTACCCCGAGTCCTACCTCTTTGCCATCACATGCATAAGATAGTGCATAAAGCACCTCAACGGTGAACTCCACTAATCCACAACCAATCTCAGTCCCGGACTGGATGGTTCCACTTGAGCATTACTAGCCAGACCGATAGCCTCGGCTCATCCCTATGCCAGCGGTATTGCCACGTACATTAGGTCTATTTAGCCGAATGACATAGAGCGGGTACAATTCGGCTCTTTCCCGTTGCTCAAATCGTCGTGTCAATTAAGGACAACGACGCGGGTCAGCATACTCTTTCCCGTACACTATATAACACATGTTATGCTTCAGGGTTGGCTCTCGTGGCCACCAAAGTTGGGCACCCAAGGCACGCAACTCAACACTCTAGCAGACAGTCTTCGAGAGACTGGCTGGGCACACAACACCACATAAGCTCCCCAGGAGCTAATGCTATCGATACAATGATCATATGCAAACATTAGGGTGTTTCCTGGAGCACACCTCTCGTACTAACTGCCTCCCCGGGGAGACCCCCATTCTGAATATTCAACTTCCACAGATTCTTCTCCGGGAACCCACAGAACATCACCAATCCAGACAACACGTCCGGATGCACTTCACATAACATGCCTAAAACTGTACTCGCATTTCTGAGTACTAAATGCAATTAAATAATCAGGATGTACACATCAACCCGTCGGAGAGCACCCTTCCCCCACCGGTTGATAGGGAGGGGCTTCCATGCAACCATGCTAAAAAATTAAGGGTTTCACATGCACAAGAAGAAAAATCATTACTCTTTACGCGCGTTTCAGAGCCATAGATTGGTCGTCACAGACTTGGTTTCAACGCACCGGCTGGAGTTCCAAATCAAATGTTTCGTCGTGATCCCTAGCCAAACTCGAGTTGCTCACCACCAACAACTCCGGACGGCCTCCTCCCGCAAGTGCAAACCTAACCCTAATCCCTCTTGGTCGGCTAAGAGGAGAGGGAGGTCGATAACGGCCTCAACCCTAGCCGGCGGCGGTCGAGACAAGGAAGAGGAAGGGAGGTCGAGTTTCCCCTTTACTGGTGGCGGCCAGGACAGAGGGAGGAGGAGGAGGAGGCGAGGCTGGGCTACTCCTAGAAAAGGAGAAGATGCTTCTCCCCCTTACTGGCAGCCAGCTCCCAAAAACGAAAGGCTTGGGTCCTTCCAGCAATGTCAGCTCGAGAGAGAGAGAGAGAGAGACGGGAGTGGAATAGAAGGGAACTCCTTCCTCCTTCCAGCCGGCGGCCGATCGGGGCTCTGCTCCTTCCAGCGACGACAGGAGAAAGAAGATCAGGAGATGAGGGAGGTGGATCAGGCTCGGCTGCTGCGTGTGAGAAAACCGAGAGAGCAAGAGGGAAGTCGGGAAGGGGGAGAGTGAAGAGTTAGGTTTAGGTTTTATATAAAATCCTAGCTCACATCATCTATCTACAGACCACGCCCTCTAAACACATCTCGAACTCATTTAAACTCGTGACATGATTTTGGGGCGTTACAGATTGGTTGTCATTAGTGTGAATAAGTTTGTCAATAACATCATTTTATTTTTAATACATGGTTTTAAATAAATGTGCTTGATTCAAGAGAAAATATTGGATCTGGACGATGTCTGAAATGCATGGAACGAGCACACGATGCACAGGTGTACTGTACACCGTGGCCCCACTAAAGCCTGCAAATTCTCATTGGCCCTCGACGCTAGCTGATTAATAATTTTAATTTTGAAATTTTAATTTCTAAAATTAAATTATTTATTGATAGTTTGAAAAATCAAAATATTAAATACTTAATTATATTTATTTCTTTGAAGCTTGCATTAGTTACCATTTTACATAATTTGATAGGTTATTTCATTCCAGATCTTATTACTTGGTCATGCTAATAAGTCATACGAACATATGCCTGAAACAAAATATACATGCAAAAAATAAAACACAAACATTCACGAAGATGTGCACATTACAAATAAAAATGTGAAAATTCTGGTTGCATCAATTTTCTCGAAATTGAAAGAACTCAATCACATCGACTCATTGAAAATATTATGGAACCTATCACTGAAATATCCAAATATCGATTTGAGAAATGCTCTGCCAACACCTTATTATAGTAAATAGTGGGACAAAGGAAAATGTTATCACTACTGTGCATGACATGTAGGTAATCCCTCTTGAAAAATACCTGAAATCATTCTTCAATGGAAAAATATAACTCCTCGGGATAAAATCAATTATGCATGACTTATTGTTTTCTAAATATGCTTGCAAACTGTTGGTTATAATTTCATGCATATTATGTAAATAAACAATAAAAAATAAAGTATCAAAGAGATGGGTATCATAGAGGGGGGGGGGGGGGGATCCAAGAAACAAGATAAGAAGCAAGGTATAAAAGAAACATGATCGACTCGTGAAAACATTAAATCATATTGCATCATACGCTCTCCTACAAGATAACTATATGTAACATCTCCCTCACTTCTAGACCCCCCTTGGGTTAAAGTTAGGACTTGAGTTGTGAGTAGAGGTCATGATATGACCCTAGGTTAGCTTGAACCTAGGAAATTGCTATAAGCACCCCCAAAAGTGCATAAGTCAACCGATGTCAATTCACTCCAAATTGGACTCACCAACTCAAATTGATCTCACCAATAGATCCATAACCCTAAGAGCAACTCAAGTGACCCAAAATCTCCATCATAGGGTCAACAAATTGGACAAATTGACTAAAGTACCCTTTAGGTCAACATAGGTCAATCCACCAGTAGATCCAATTGGCCCCCAAAACGTGAAATTAACCTCACCCCTGGTCTTAGGACATCATAAGAGACCCAATTGACCCAAAAGCCCCATTATGTGGTCATCAATTTGACCAATTTGACCAAAATCAAACTTAGTCCTAAATTGGTCAAAAGCACACCTATTGTCTAAATTGATCCAATTAAGGCTTAAACATGACTCAAACAATATTGGGTGGTGTCAAGGGACTCAAGACACACACATTGGACCAGTCAACCCCTCAGTTGACCAAGTCAAATCATCAACTCAACCATGGTCAAAGTAAGCCCCAATTATGAGAATAAAAGCCCAAATCATATTCAATTGGGCTAAGCCCTAATCAAAGGCCCATCCAGCAAGCCCACAAGCCAAATGACCCCCTAAGCCCCTCTGAATTTGAACGGATGAATTTCATGGAGGGCAAAATAGGAATTTCACCTATTTGGAGGATAAACGGAGGATTTCATGGAATGATTACTAATTGGCACCTTCCTCCTCTTCCCAATGGCTGCCAAGAGGATTCCCCATGCATGTGGACTCCTCAATTACAGCCAGCTGACAACAAGGAGAGAGGGATAGAAGGGCATTTAAGCTATGGCCAACCATCCCCCTCTCTTGGCTCTTCTTATACACTCCCTCAACCTCATTTAAGCCTTTCACCACCTTCACCACCTCAGAAGCAATCGAGCCTGACCTCTGGAGCAAGGTTTTTATTGGAGAACGGATGTTTGGAGCAAGCTCGCCGACGACAACCACCACCGTGGCCTATGGACAACACCCGTCGTCAAGCTCAGATTCAGGTCCGTTTCTCTTCCCCTCCCTCTGTGCTAGTATCCTAGATCCATTAGGAGAGAAATCAGGCTCAATTAAGCCCGATTGTGTGAGAAAATTTGAGAATTTCATGGAATTTAGACTTGTCGGGTTCACCGAAATAGCCACCTCCGGCAGCCAAGCCGCGGCCCAGTGATGGCCACCAGCTCAATGAAGGTGTGGTGGACGACCAGGAAGGTGTATGGTTAGCTGGCAAAAGCCACGGGAAAGGGATCCAGGATGGTGAAATCTCGGCCCTTGGCTCATTGGGGAAGACGATCCTGAGGCCGTCGATCTTGATATGATTTTTAATATTAATACTAATTGTTAAGTATAGTGTTTTGTCACACTAAAATAGAAATATATATGCATGAATTAGAAACCCTTAGATGCCAGAAAATGAAAAGTTACCTGCGAGAACTTTTGTATATCCAAGTCTCTAGTTTAATCAGGAACTTGAATCTGCCCATTTGGAGCACTATAGCTCTCTGTAGGCCAGCTTTGGTGGGACTAGTCCTTAGGAAGGGACAAATCATATTTTGTTAGTATCTTTGAAATGTCTAGTGTTATGAACTTGAAATTTGGGATATGTATGTGCCATGGATACACCTCCAGTCCAAAAATGAGAATTTTTGGACAAAAGTTTTTTATAGTATCTGCCCATTTGGAGCACTATAGCTCTCTGTAGGCCAACTTTGGTGGGACTAGTCCTTAGGAAGGGACAAATCATATTTTGTTAGTATCTTTGAAATGTCTAGTGTTATGAACTTGAAATTTGGGATATGTATGTATGTGCCCTGGATACACCTCCAGTCCAAAAATGAGAATTTTTGGACAAACTTTTTTATAGTTTTAGAAAAAATGTGATTTTTAATATTACTGAAATATTTGTGATTTAAATAACCCTAATGACCCAATATTTTGGGTGGAATGGTCCTCAGGGCATTATAAAACCCTGGTATAATTTGCAAGTCATTTGGACATCTGCATGTTGGTAGATCCAACTTGTATGTTGAGATAGAGTAGAGATTTTGGGGTGCCTTTAACAAAAATGGAAAAATTGAGATTTTAGCCATTTGACTTGTGGTATGCCAATGAAACTTTGGTCATGGGCTTATGATGATGAAATACATCATCAACGATAGTGCTCCCTTTATAAGCTCCGTGGACATAGAAAATGTTCCAACCGAAATGCTCTCACCATGATTTCGCGGGCTTAGTTACATTCCAATGCCGGAGCGCTCCCATCGAGGCTCCGAGGATTTAGAAGTTTTCCTCATTTTCTGTACTTTGCATCTGTAATGGAGTAGCGGTCTGTCGCTCTCCAAGATCAAATCAATCTTTGTGAAACTCTGAGAAGTTAGTGGATTTTGGATCAGCACAGCTCCAGCCATGTGATTTTTCACCCTTTTTGGGTTTTCCACGCCAAAAACGCATATTGTCATTTACTGCGGTTTACTTTGACTGTTTGCGCGCCCGATATGATTCCAAGCTTAGGCGGTCAGATTTCTCCAGACAATGGAAAATCGGGCAACCCGCAACAGAAACAATATTAAATAGGGTTGAGTTAAACAAAATTTAAGAAAATCCACTGGTAAGACTTGTGGTTGCCTCTTTACTGTGTTTGAGGAAAAATATCTTCTCAGATGAATGAACAGTAGAAGTAAAATGTGAGACACATAATCATGAAATGATTAATTTAGAAGTACATGCCACCGTTGAAAGGTTTGATTGCCTTGAGACAAAAATAGTTCCTTACATGTATGCTTTATATATTAAGCATAGATGTATACTATCAACTCTAAAAAGGAGGAATGCACATACTATTTATAATAAGAGATGAATCGTAGAAAAAAGAACTGAATGGAGCCACACCAATACAACACCTATACAAATGTTTAACCAATAGTGAGTATTTGAGTTTTAATCGAGTTACGGAAGGGAATAAAAATCTGATTAGGTCATTCTTTGCTCATCTGTTGCTATAAAACTAAACAATATATTTTTAGCTGTGACTTGCTATTAATAAAATGATTTTCAAATAACCATCTTCAAATGTAATAATTTGCTAGTAATAATAATTTGCTAGTAGAGGAAATGAGTTTGTTAACAACAACACCATATGTAGTTAATCTTGTAACAGTGTTTGTGCGCGCCCGAGTAGATTGGCGCATAAGATCGATCTCATGCCTCGCGTGACAGTACCCACATCGTCAACTTCCCTTGCGCAACAAGTGGCGTGAACCAACCCCGCATCGCTTGAAGGCATCAAGGCATCCATGCTGCATCGCTCGATGCCCCGCCGCTATGCTTCTTTCTTTGTTTTACGAAAACGAAGATCGTGACTACAAAAAGCTTTGTATGGCAACGATAGATCGTCAGAGTCGGTCTCTTACGCCTCAAATTACTCATGAAGGTGGTTGGGCTCCGCGGAAGTCCCGTTGAGCAAATCTATGCTGAGGTCACTTGGCCGCGATGACATGCATATGTGTTGTGATTTTCTACCGGATTCCCACCGAAATCCATAGACTGACGGATCTTCACTGTGCGGTCACGAAATTGACAAACGGAACACGCCCTCGCGAGATCCGCCCATCCAAACATTATTTTTTTTAATACTGTACTTGTATGGGAGAATTGTACGCACGAGATATAAAAATTTGATTTCTATTAAATAAAATGAATTTTTTATTAAAAGAATTTATAGACTATTAATTATGAATGCTATATATAAATCAAGTTTGGCTATATATAAATCAAATTTCTAAAGTTTTTATGACCTGTAAATCTACTATACACGAACCACTTAAATATCTAAAACTAATATCTTTTTCTTATTATTCCTGAGCTCCTTCTCCGAGGAAGCTAAAAGGTTGCCGGAGCACCGACTAGATCCCGGTAGATTCGTCGCTAGAATAATCGAATCCGGTGGTCAATCGATCTCGGTAGAATCGTAGCTAAAAGATTGTTGGAGCAACGATTTGCTTCTTCCCGTCCAGAGCTGGACACCGCCTGCAACCGCGATTACTTCTTCCCGTCCAGAGCCGAATACTGCAATTCCTGCTTCCATCAGGAGAGTGCCAACTACAACAACCTCCTGCTTCCCGTCCAGAGCCGGCCTCTGTATTGAACAGGATTTCGGCCACTTACTGCGATTCCTAATGGTTTGTATATAACCATTAAGTTTGTGTATAATAAAAAAATATTTGCATTGATTTGTATATAGTCATTATTGATTTGCATATAACATCACCCTATTTTTATAAACATTTTAAGATCCTAGTTATTTATAAAAAAACATTTTAATAATAATATTCAGTTGAACATCAATCTTTGTTAAAATCAGACTAAGGCTACGTTTGGGAGGACTTATTTTCACCGGTCAAGCGGTCACGACCGCATGAACCCGGACTTAATTAAGGTCCGATTCATGCGATCGTGACCGCTTGACCGGTGAAAATAAGTCCCCCCAAACGGAGCCTAAATATCAGACTTTGTTTTTTTTTTTTTTTCTGAATTTTGCTGGCGGTCCCATAACAGATCAAACGGAGACCATCTCACGTTTGTCATACCGAAAGAATGTTGAAAGCATGACAGATATGGGGCCACCCACACATCTATTAAAATATTTCAGTTTTTGTATGATGATCTTTAATTAACATTTGATAGTTCCTTACTTCCTTGCATTTATACTGTTATAGAGAGTATTGGAAATCAGATAAAAAAAACAAATAAACAATATATATGTCAAAGTTCAATTTTTTTTTTAAAATGCAAATTTAAATTAACGATTAAGAATAGTTATTTTTCTTATTAACAAAATACGAACAGTCTAGCATGAGATATCACTTTACGTTGCATTGCGACATCCAATAGATGCGAGCATATCTTTATTCGCGCGGAGATGCATGCACATCACATCTCGCTTTGGGATGTGTGCGCGCGAGCTGAGATGTGTTCGCATCCGTTGGATGTTGTACTGCACCGTAAAGTGCAGCAGGTGCACTTTACTCCCCTCGGGTCCAATTTATACATGACTCAGACCTAAAATGCTTCTTAGCCTTCTAAATTTTGGAGCGACTCTATCGAGCCAAGCGTCACAACATTATGTGAGAGATGTTACTAGCAAATCATGTTTGACTACCATAAAACTACTACTAATAACACCCGATGAATTCATAAAAATCAATTTTCATAAATTATTTCGTTATTAGCAATCATAGAAAACTATGAAAAATATTTTTGCACCATAGAGAGTGGAATCCTTTGACACAATAGAGTTGTAGTAGGGGGTTTTCTTCTCTCATGTGCAATTCAATGAAATAAGGATTTGGAAAGACAAAAGAGCAGTACCTTCTAGTTGAAAAGTCATTAGGACTCTTGCATGCATAGTGTAAGTCTATATCCAAATGGATCCAAATGAGCTTAAAAGCAACAATAAAAATTTATTCAGAAAAATATAGCTACAAGAAAAATATGATTTAGGAAGGAAAATTAGAAACACTCAAAAATTTGTTGCTAAATAACATCAAATTTAGCTAGGTTTATGAATTTTACTTTTAGCTACAAAAATAGCAACGAATTATTTCGTTGCAAAATTAGCAACGAATTATTTCGTTGCAATATATTTATTGCTAATTAGAAACAAAAAAACTTCCTTCCAAAATTTCCTTGCTAATTAATTTAGATTAAAATATGTATGGAGGGAAAAATTTCAACTCCCTCCAAAACATTTTCTATTTCACTAATATTTATGTATCCTTTCAAGACTTTAAATTATAAATAAGCCCTAGCTCTACTCCCGGCCAGCCCGATCACCCCTTTCTGCGCCATCTCCCCGCCGTCTTCCAGCGGTGCATCAACACCGGTGATCCACTCCTCCACAATTGACGAAGCCCGAAGCTAACTCCGATCTTCCACGCCTCTTCCTTCTCCCGATCTTCCCATCTTTCTATGCCATCGGCGAAGCCCGAAGCTAATCCATCGATAGCTGTTGCTCGCGCTCCGACAGTCGCTCACAGTAATAAATCCATCGATCACTGGTAGCTCTACCTGCTCGCGCCTTTAGCTTCCTTCATCGACGTTGTCGGTCCGCTCGCCGTTCTGGGTAAGCTCTCTTTCTTCCTTCCTTTGCCTCTCAGTTGTCCAAGTTATTACCATATTACGATATTATTTCCCTCTGATTTGTCTAGGTGATCGCTGGTACCTCTACATGTGTTGCTTTTCCCCATCGGTCGCTCCAATTTTTCTGATTCTTCATCGACGTTGTTGGTTCGCTCGCCGTTCTGGGTAAGCTCTCTTCCTTTCTTCCTTTGCCTCTCGGTTGTCCAGGTTTTTGCCATATTATTCCCCTCTTATTTATCCAGGTTTTCTCTGATTTTTCCCCTCATACTATGCTCTGTTTTTCTTCTAGGTTAGTCTGATTTGTCCAGGTTTTCTCTAATTTATTCTCCTCATACTATTAAAACACATGTATGACAATTTCTTTATTCTAGGTTTTCTTGGTTGCTTTGTAAGTGATAACAACACATGTATGGTGGACCCAGTAATGAGAAGCAATTTCTGTTTAAGATGTTTGAAAAATTATTTACACCATCCTAAATCTAGAATGAGAAGCAATTTCTTGATTTCACTTTTACAACTTTCCCATCTTATTGCTTTTAAGTTATATTTTACTCTTACAGTTTTGATCATAAGTACATTTTGTTTTGGATCTATTCTCATCATATTGTTTTTAATGTGTATCAAAATAGTTTCTTTGATATTTGGTCATCAATAGTGATGTATTATAGCTTCTTTTGTGTTTCCTCTTTTTCAACATACGCACATTTTATTTGATCAAATGCCCAAGAGAATCTTAATTTTTTTGTGTTTTTTTGTTTCTGTCATTGAGCTGAATATTTAGATGTTAAATCAATTAGCAAGTTGTAATGATGCTAGATTTTTTTGATAACATAAGGGCTTGGGTTCTCCTACTTTAATTTAGAAAATTTTCATTATGTAATATTGCTCTACACTAATCAAGTTAAGCGGGACTACTTAAAAAAGAATGTGTAGGTCATCTTAATAGTTTGTATTATTGTAATCTCATACTTGAAGACATTCATGGTTTTCAAATTATATTATTTCATTGGTTTTCAATTTTTTGATGTCTCCACCTGCGACTGTTGTCGCCGCCCATGACCGATATCTCCACCCGCGACTGTTGTCGCCGCCCATGACCGATGTCTCCACCCGTGACTGTTGTCGCCGCCCTTGACCGGTGTCGCCTGTTAAAATTCAACAAACCGCAGACGCCCCCTTGGATACCCTGTTGAAAACTCAACAAACCGAAGGAGAATACGCCCACTTATAATGTTGAAAGTTTTCCCGGATCGTGGAGTTAGCAGGGGTTATCTCAACAAAGCAGTAACAACCAGCAACACATGCAGCACAAGCTTCTTTATTGATCAAGAGCAAACTTCTTTACAAGGCGAGACATACATGACGAGACATGCTTCACCAAAACCCAACACCGGGAGAGCAGAGACAGTTACAAAGACAAGAAAAAAAACAAGCCGCGCGGACTCAATCAACAAGCCGCCGACCTACTGCTGTGGAGTCCGCTCAGTCCGCCAGGTCGCCAGACCGCAACCCAAGCCGCGCGGACTCACCCTTATTCCAATGCTTAGCTCTTCACCGCCGATCTGCACGTCGCCAGACCGCACAAGCTGCGTCACCGAATAGAACAGTCCGCCTGAAGCAGGCGACTTCCTGAACCCCGAACCAAGTCGCCAAAGAGAAGACCGCCTGGTCGCTATCCGCGACCTGCTGTTTACCGCCTGTTGCTTAACCGCAGAGTCCGCACTGTCCCTGACCGCAATCAGAGCCAAGTCCTGGCTTTCCAGCGCTATCCGCACAACCTGCACAGCACAACCGGGTCAACTCTCAATTCGCGCGGACACCAAAGTCCAGACCGCAGCAACTTACGCGAGCTCAATTACTGTTCACTTACTTCGGTCTAGGTTCCTCTTTTTTATGATGTGACATGGGTCCTATTTATAGGCACGACGATGAGTATGGTCACCGCCCTAGCCGATAGGATCACCGCCACAACCCGCAGCTAGAACAAGTGTGTCCGCCAGCCCGCGGACACACATTCCAGTTCGCCGCTCCTGTGCAGATAGCCAGTCCACCCCAGCTTCTCCAAGGCCGGACTCCAATATCCAGCCCGCCTTGCCGCCAGAGGCCAAGCCAGGACCACCACAGCCGGACTCCACAACATCCGTGTCTGCCATTCTGCGGACAAGGCATCAGCCCGCAAAACCCGAGCCCGCAGCCTTGCCATCAAGGCACCTGCCGGACTCAGCGGACACCCGGCTACCGTCCGCATATCCCAAGTCCATTGCCTCATTGCCAAGGCACCTCCGGACTTAGCGGACACGCCAATCCAGTCCGCTAACAGCAGACTCCAGTCCGCAACTCCTGAGTCCATAACCTCGTCACAAGGCTAAACCGGACTCAGCGGACTCCGGCTCCAGTCCGCACGCTCCTGCACAAGCAATTCTCCAGTCCGCATTTCCCCAAGCTAGCAAACAAGGCAACTGCACTTCTACTACGCTTGGCGGACTGAGAAACCAGCCCGCGATCCACTGCGCGATCTCCCCGGACTGAGCCATCCTGGACTTGGTTCAGATCACACCAAGTCCAGTCCGCTGGCCGCAAGGGCCAGTCCGCACTTACTGGCGGACACTGGATCTAGCCCGCCATACCGGGCGACCTCCAGTTTCTGTCCGCGCTGACCGGCGGTCTCCGCGGCTTCCACTTGCCGCTTCACTAGAGCAAGACCAAGGCAACTGCCAAACCGGTCTGCCGAGCTCCAGTTCTTCAGTCCGCTTCATGCCGGACTCCGCGGATAACATTCATATCCGCCCGGTTATTTCCTGGGAGTCAACCGCCTGCTGAGCATACACTGGCCTGTCAGACCGCCGCTGCTGTCCGCGTAGTCCGCGCGAACAGACCGCCCAGGCCGCCACAGAGCAAACCGCCTGCAACATCCCTGCCGACCTAGCAGTCCGCCAACCCTGTCCGCGTAGTCCGCGCGGATAGGTTTCCCAAGCCTTCCATTCACCCACTTTCACTTCACAGAATTCAACATCGCCGCCCATAATTGATGTCTCCACCCGCGACTGAGGTATCCCTTTGCGATGTAGAGAGACAACACATTAAGGATCAACTTTATCCAATTAGTTTATACAAACTATTTTAAATAATAACTATCTAATTTAAGTGGGCTGCGCAATCCTTTCTTCACTCCTTTCCCAGCATTTGCTAAACTCTTTGTCCTTGTCTTATAATTCATGTCCGTCGTCCAACCCGACACATAACTCAAAGAAAAATAAGAAAACAAAACAAGGCAAACAAGGATAAAGATTTATGTATCCTTTAATTTGATTTAAGTGCTCATTGAATCTACATAAATCGGTATCTTTTTTTGCCTTGTTTTGTTTTCTTATTCTCGCATATTTTCCTTTGAGTTACCTATTATCTTTATGATACAATTTATTATAAATACTAACTATGTAATTTAAGTGGGTTGCACAATACTTTCTTCACTCCTTTCCCAACAATTGCTATGCTCTTTGTCCTTGTTTTATAATTCATGTCCGTCGTCCTACCTGATACATAACAAAAATAGCAGTTCATGGCAAAGAAACACTCTTTTAAACATTTTATAGCCACATGGCCAGATAATTTGGCTTATGACATAGGCTACGCTTGGCGCACCTAATTTGGTCAAAAAGCCATTATCGTAACGTAACATGTATGTTTGGCAAGACAAAGGTTATTGCCGCTATAACCAAAAAAATAAGCTAGTTTTGAGCATAAAATGCAAGAATTTTTTTAGGTGAGGTCGGACGTTCATGGTTCATGACCACTGCGTTCACGAGAAGCCATAGTCAGCCACTAACCCAGCCCAACAAACATTACCTAAAGATTCTTAGCCCAAGTGCGTTAGGTAGGCAGAAAATGGAGTGGGAAGGATTCAAGAATAGTACAAGCAAACTCGAGAAGCAGGCATTGAGAAATGCCACAGATGGTACCTTTACCTACTCTTCCAAATACTCAAAAAGAAATTTGCCTTTAATTGATCATATATTTTTAAAACATACAATAATTATTTGCCTATAAAGCATGCCGCTACCTTCTCTTAGCCCATTCCGCATGCTGCTGGTTTTTTTCGATCTTCTCAAGAACTACATTTCATCACTACAAGGAAGTCATGGCTTGCACAAGGAGAATTCTGTTGGCATTGCTTTTGGTGGCTGTACAACCTCGGGCTCGTAGGAACAGTTCGGGCTCGAAGAGAGGGGAAGGTAAGACAAGATGGACTCTTTGACAGAAGCCTACTCACTAGCGAGTGGGTCCCAGGAAAAGGGCTACTCGTCGAGTTAAGGCCGGCTCGCTAGGCGAGAGGGCCCCAGTGGTTCGGGCGAGAAGAGCCCAACGACTCAGGCGAGAGCCTTCATAGGCGAGACGGACCCAGTGCAAGGGCCCAGCCGCTCAGGCGAGAGCCTCACTAGGCGAGACGAGCCCTATAGGTACGAGCTCTCGCCCGCGAGACGGCGCTCTCGCCAAGCGCCGGTTCAGTTGGAAGGCGGTTCACCTTTTTTTGCCCTAGGTGATTTTACGCTTTTGCCCTCGGTGGTCTGCATATAACCCTTCAGAACTGCGGAGTTTGGCTGTTGGCATACCCAACCAAGGGTATTTTGGTAATTTCAGGTCTGTTCAGTTTGGTTATTGGCAGTTCAAACTCAGAGTCATATAAATAGACCTATAGATGTTCTTCTGAAGCACTTTTTCCCGGGATTTAAAAAGAGTTTTCCTGTGCTTTCTGAGGAGCTCCGAGCCCAGTTTTTGGCATTGGAGGGGAAGCTCTCAGATATCTTCCGGGTAAGCGGTGGGACCTCCCTAGTGAGGCTTTAGGGTTGGTTTCTGGTCCTTCACAACCAGTCGGAGGTCAGAGCTCGGGACAAGTAGGTGTTGGCTACGCCCCTGATTTCGAACTTTCGTCGAGGTCAAATTTTGGCTTCAACAGTTCTGGTGCGGTGAGCATGGAAGGTAGCCAATATAAGAAAGTTTTGAGTTCGGTCCTCTGGCAGGAGGTGAAGGTGAAGGATCTGGTTCAGGAGGTTCCCCCTCCCGGGGAGAGGAGGCGACAAGGAAGATGCTGGAGGACTTCAAGCAAGAGCTCTTGCAGACCATCAGCTTGGCCTTCTCAACAAGGAGCGAGTGGGCAACGCCTCAGGTCCCAGTAGAGGCGGTCCCGCTCTTGGGCGAGAATGCTCCTGGGCAGTGCCCCGGGAAGGAGGTCCCGACGGAGGTTGGCGAGAGGGACATGGCTGCGCGAGAGTTCTTGCCAGGTCAGCGTCCCGGGAAGGAGATTCTTGCAGAAGTTGGCGAGAGGGACGTGGCCGCGCGAGAGCTCTTCCCAGGTCAGCCTCCCGGGAAGGAGATTCCGGCAGAAGTTGGTGAGAGGGAGGCAGCTGTGTGAGATCTCTTCCCTAGGCATGGTCTCACGGATCGGGCCAGCCAGCCGAGGCCGCGAGACGTGCCCTCTCGGCAGGCAGGTGGCGAGAGCACTTTTAGTGAGCTCATCATCTCGGTCCCGGTGCCGGAGGGGTTCCGGGAGCGCGATATATCCTACTACTCAGGGAAGGATGACACTGTGCAACACATACAATGGTTTGAAGATGTTGTTTCGATAAGGCAAATGACAGATGCATTCAAGTGTCGGCTGTTTGCCATCACATTGAAGGAGAAGGCACGGGACTGGTTCCACTAGTTGATGACAAGTTTGATATACAGTTTTAAGGATCTGCGTCGAGGTTTCCTGTTGAGGTTTTCGACATCAAAGAAGCGTAAGGAGGATGCGAAGTGCCTGTTTGTGGTAAGGCAGAAGCAAGACGAGACGTTGGGCCATTATGTTGACAGGTTTCTGGAAGAGATCCTCTTTGTCCAGGAGGTCCCAGGGTATGCACTGATGCTCTCTTTTACCCTGGGGCTGAGGCCGAGATTCTTTAGCATGGAGCTGAAGATAATGCCCCCTCTCTTTTGAGGAGCTCATGGAGAGGGCGGCGAAGGAAATAGACTTCGAGAGGGCCAATCCGGCCTTTGACAGGAAGCTCGCCAGGTTGGCGGAGGATGACGTAAAGGAACCGGGAGTAGGAAGGCAGAAGGAGCAGAGAGAAGAGAGAAGGAGGGAGGAGCCCCAAGGATAGGGGGAGAAGGGACCGCATCAAGGACGGGGGCCCGGGAGCCAAACAACCGGTTAGGTTGGAGGCCTCAGGAGGGTCACCCCCAGGAGCAAGGAGGAGGCTTTCAGGGAAGAGACAACTTCCGCGAGCCGAGGAGGTTTGATTAGCCGGCATGGAGCCAGGGGCCAAGGGGTCACTTCCCGCAGCAGCAGGAGGCAATGGAGGTCGGCCGAGGTAGAGGAGGAAGGAGAGGAGCTCAGGGAGGAGCCAAAAGAAGAGGAGGTGGAGAAGGAAGAGGGGGCCAGGTGGCGTTGCATTTCTGTGACTTCCACCAGGAGGAGGGTCACGCGACGACCACCTGCCCAGAGTTTTTGGAGATGAGAGAAGCCAGGGGGCTAGGGAGGCGGGACCCGCCGATAAGGATCGTGGAGGTGCAGCAGGGGGAGGCGGAAGACAGGTGTGAGGACCGGGCGGACATAGGAACCCGGGGAGGGATCAGGGTGATCCACAGAGGAGTTGGGATTGAGGCAACTCGTTCCGAAGGGGGTAGCCTCGACCTCCCAGGCTCCCCCTCCGGAATAAAAAATTACCTTTTCTTCAGCAGATATGCCAGATTATGAGGACCCATTCTGTAACGCCTTGGTGATCCAGACGGCAGTCGAGAACTTCACAGTCTCCATGATCTTGGAGGACAACGGGAGCTCCGTGAATGTGATCTTTAAGAAGGCCTTCAATGAGATGAAGGCCGATGCCAAGAGGGTGTTAGGCTCGGATGGACCGTTGTTTGGATTTTCAGGAGAAATAAAGGAGGTAGAAGGAGGGGTATGTTGAAACTTGTGAAGTGAAAGTGGGTGAATGGAAGGCTTGGGCAACCTATCCGCGCGGACTACGCGGACAGGGTTTGCGGACTGCTAAGTCGGCAGGGATGTTGCAGGCGGTTTGCTCTGTGGCGGCCTGGGCGGTCTGTTCGCGCGGACTACGCGGACAGCAGCGGCGGTCTGTCAGGCCGGGGATTACTCAACAGGCAGTTGGTTCCCAGGAAGTAACCGGGAGGATAACAATCCTATCTGCGGAGTCCGGCATGAAGCGGACTGATGAACTGGAGCTCGGCAGACCGGTTTGGCAGTTGCCTTGGTCTTGCTCTAGTGAAGCGGCAAGTGAAAGCCGCGGAGACCGCTGGACAGTGTGGACAGAAGCTGGAGGTCGCCCGGTATGGCGGGCTAGATCCAGTGTCCGCCAGTAAGTGCGGACTGGCCCTCGTGGCTAGTGGACTGGACTTGGTGCGATCTGAACCAAGTCCAGGATGGCTCAGTCCGTGGAGATCGCGCAGTGGAGCGCGGGCTGCTTTCTCAGTCTGCCAAGCCTAGTAGAAGTGCTGTTGCCTTGTTTGCTAGCTTGGGGGTATGCGGACTGGAGGATTGCCTGGGCAAGAGCGCGCAGACTGGAGCTGGAGTCCGCTGAGTTCGGTTTAGCCTTATGAGGTTATGAGCTCAGGAATGCGGATTGGAGTTTGCTGTGCAAGCAGACTGGATCGGCGTGTCCGCTGAGTCCGGCAGGTGCCTTGGAGATGGAGGCAATGGACTCAGGAGGTGCGGACGGTAGCTGGGTGTCCGCTGAGTCCGGCAGGTGCCTTGATGGCGAGGCTGCGGGCTCGGGTTTTGCGGGCTGATGCCTTGTCCGCAGATTGGCGGACACGGTTGTTGTGGAGTCCGGCTGTGGTGGTCCTGGCTTGGCCTCTGGCGTCAAGGAGGGCTGGATATTGGAGTCCGGCCTTGGAGAAGCTGGGGCGGACTAGCTATCTGCACAGGAGAGGCAAACTGGAATGTGTGTCCGCGGGCTGGCAGACACACTTGTTCTTGCTGCGGGATGTGGCGGTGTTCCTATCGGCTAGGGCGGTGACCATACTCATCATCGTGCCTATAAATAGGACCCATGTCACATCAGGAGTATGAAACCAGAACCAAAGTAAGTGAACAGTAATTGAGCTCGCGTAAGTTGCTGCGGTTTGGACTTTGGTGTCCGCGCGGTTTGAGAGTTGACCCGGTTGTGCTGTGCAGGTTGTGCGGATAGCGCTGGAAAGCCAGGACTTGGCTCTGATTGTGGTCAGGGATAGTGCGGACTCTGCGCTTAAGCAACAGGCGATAAACAGCAGGTCGCGGATAGCGACTAGGCGGTCTCCTCTTTGGCAACTTGGTTCGGGGTTCAGGAAGTCGCCTGCTTCAGGCGGACTGTTCCATTCAGTGACGCAGCTTGTGCGGTCTGGCGGCTAGGCGACCTCGCGGTCAGGCGGCCTGCAGATCGGCGGTGAAGAGCTAAGCATTGGAATAGGGGGTAGTCCGCGCGGCTTGGGTTGCGGTCTGGCGACCTGGCGGACTGAGCGGACTCCACAGCAGTATACCGGCGGCTTGTTGATTGAGTCCGCGCGGCTTATTTTGTTTCTTGTCTTTGTAACTGTCTCTGCTCTCCTGGTTTGGTTTTTGGTGAAGCATGTCTCGCCATGTATGTCTCGCCTTGTAAAGAAGTTTGCTCTTGATCAATAAAGAAGCTTGTGCTGCATGCATTGCTGGTTGTTACTGCTTTGTTGAGATAACCCCTGCTAATTCCACGATCCGGGAAAACTTTCAACAATATAAGTGGGGTATGCTCCGCCGGTTTGTTGAGTGTCAATAGGGTATCCGAGGAGGCCTCTGCGGTTTTGTTGAATTTTAACATGGTATCAGAGGGAGGTTGTTGGAGTGGTCAAGCAGTGCTCAACGAAAGTAGTTGCTCTTCTGTAGAGGAAACCAGTGGTAGAACCATGACAGTGGAGGATACAAGTTGTCTTGGCATTGATCTCCTTACAACGACGAACTTTGAAAGGTGGAAGTCCTGTATGAAGAGCTTTCTTCTTGGCGAGGACCTTTGGGAGGTTGTATGCGGAGCAGGAAGACAAGAGGATACTGCTGGCAATGCTGAGGCGATGAGAGCTTGGAAGGAGACAAATGCGAAAACGGAGTCTATTCTCAAGCAGGTGATCTCATCGGAGCTCTTGGACCACATCAGTGGATGTCGGTCATCTGCGGAGGTTTGGACTTCCCTTGATGGGTTGTTCAGGAAGAAGGTGAAGGTTGCTGCTGAAGATGGTCCCTCTACTTCATATCAGGAAGAAAGGAGTGGTTCTCCTAGGCGTGATAGGAAGAGGAAGGAAGGATCACGGTGCTATAAATGCAAGCAGCATGGTCATCTTCGGAAGGAGTGCAAGGTTGTGTTGCTCTCGGCGAACGTAGCTCATGTCAGAGGTAAGGAGAAGAACGTAGTTGGGACATCAACTAGTTCTGGAGTTGATCGGATGAATGCCAGTGATAGTGCAGCTATCTGGCATGAAAGACTGGTGCATGTAGGGATGGACAAGCTGAAAGCAATGGCAGAAAGAAGACTCGTAAGAGGCTTGCCTAGATTGTCATCCTATGACGATGGTCGGGGGTGTGCGGGATGTCAGGAAAGTGGAGCCTATCGCTTCATGGTTGACAAAGCACAATCCAGATGTAAAGCACCATTGGCGGTTGTCCATTGTGCTCTGGTGGGACCGACCGTCACGGCCAGTCTTGGAGGCAGCAGGTTCATGCTGATATTGGTTGATGACTATTCTAGGTATACATGGATATACTTCATGAAGAAGTCCAACATGGTACGCTTGTTTGTGGAGTTCAAGAAGCTTGTGGAAGGCCAGCTTGGCCGGAGGATCAAGGTGTTGAGGACAAGTATCAGTGGTGAGTTTGGCTCAACCGAGTTTTTACACTTTTGCAAGAAGCAAGGGATCCAGAAGGAGCTTTCTTGTGGACATACTTCACAACAGGGTAGTATTGCAGCTCGGATGATCCGTTGGTTAAGGGAGACCTGCAAGTGTTGGCTTCAGAGTAAAGGCGTTCCGAAGGCCCTTTGGGCGGAAGGGATGGCCTGTGCTGCTCATGTCATCAACCAGATGCCTCTTAGTCCGATCATAGTGAAGAATCCTTATGAGCTGATGTTCGGAGTGAAGCCCTCAGTGAAGCACCTTCGGGTGTTTGGATCTACCTGCTACATACTCTCTCCGGGTGCTCTCAAGACAAAGCTAGTCTTTGTTGGGTATGATGAGCAGAGAAGAAGATGGAGGTGTATGGATCCTGCGACGAAGAAACTCATAGTGTCGAGAGACATTGTCTTCGATGAGTTGACGCCGTTTTGGAGTAGCTCTCATGTGGAGCTAGAGATAAGCAGGTCAGATAGTGGGCTGAAGGAGGCTGCTGCTAAGGAAGTGGAGTTACCTGAGTCACCAGGTGTTCCAGGTTGTTCTAGCTCCGGGGCAAAGGCGTCAGAGTCGAGAAGAAGGGGGAGCGATGCTCCAGGATCCTCTAGCTCGAAGGCGGAGGCTTCCGGTTCAGGAAGCAAGGGGAGCAATGTTTCAGGCAGTTCTTATTCAAGAGGAGAGTCTTCTGGCTCAGGTAGCAGGGGGAGCGTTGCTCCAGGTGCTCTTGGTTCCAGTGAGGAGGCGTCTTGTTCAGGAAGCAAGGGGAGCATTGTTACAGGTTTGCCCGGGAACGGAGCTGGTTCAGAAGCAGCGGAGGTGGTTAGCCATGATCAGGTTCTTCGGAGATCGAAGAGGATCAGTAAGCCACCAGCTCGTTATAGCGAAGGGAACACGTCGGACTTGGTCCCGTGTTTCCTTGTTATCCCTCAAGACGAGCAAGGTACTTCTGGCTGTGATGACCCCACTAGAATCAAGGAGGTGGTTGACACCAAGGCTGAAGAGGTGACCTCTCTCAGAGGTAATAAGACTTGGGATGTTGTGCCCAAGGAAGTTGGTGATACTCCTATGATGCATGAGTGGAGGTTGAAGCTGAAGAAGACAGAGGGAAGCATGGCTCCTTTTGGGAGATGCTGGAGGGCTCCCTCATGGTCCATGATATGTGGGGCGAGGACTATGTCTTGGACATCTCTTCGTAGATGCTATCAGAGGGACCAGGTGCAAGGTTACGGGAGCTGCTTGAGTTATTCACCACTTCTCACTTCAAGGGGGAGTGTTGAAACTTGTGAAGTGAAAGTGGGTGAATGGAAGGCTTGTGCAACCTATTCGCGTGGACTACGCGGAAAGGGTTTGCGGACTGCTAAGTCGGCAGGGATGTTGCAGGCGGTTTGCTTTGTGGCGGCCTGGGCGGTCTGTTCGCGCGGACTACGCGGACAGCAACGGCGGTCTGTCAGGCCGGGGATTACTCAGCAGGCAGTTGGTTCCCAGGAAGTAACCGGGCGGATAGTAATCCTATCTGCGGAGTCCGACATGAAGCAGACTGATGAACTGGAGCTCGGCAGACCGATTTGGCAGTTGCCTTGGTCTTACTCTAGTGAAGCGGCAAGTGAAAGCCGCGGAGACCGCTGGACAGTGCGGACAGAAGCTGGAGGTCGCCCGGTATGGCGGGCTAGATCCAGTGTCCGCCAGTAAGTGCGGACTGGCCCTCGTGGCCAGTGGACTGGACTTGGTGCGATCTGAACCAAGTCCAGGATGGCTCAGTCCGTGGAGATCGCGCAGTGGAGCGCGGGCTGCTTTCTCAGTCCGCCAAGCCTAGTAGAAGTGCTGTTGCCTTGTTTGCTAGCTTGGGGGTATGCAGACTGGAGGATTGCCTGGGCAAGAGCGTGCGGACTGGAGCTGGAGTCCGCTGAGTTCGGTTTAGCCTTATGAGGTTATGAGCTCAGGAATGCGGATTGGAGTTTGCTGTGTAAGCAGACTAGGTCGGCGTGTCCGCTGAGTCCGGCAGGTGCCTTGGAGATGGAGGCAATGGACTCAGGAGGTGCGGACGGTAGCCGGGTGTCCGCTGAGTCCGGCAGGTGCCTTGATGGCGAGGCTGCGGGCTCGGGTTTTGCGGGCTGATGCCTTGTCCGCAGATTGGCAGACACGGCTGTTGTGGAGTCCGGCTGTGGTGGTCCTGGCTTGGCCTCTGGCGTCAAGGCGGGCTGGATATTGGAGTCCGGCCTTGGAGAAGCTGGGGCGGACTGGCTATCTGCACAGGAGCGGCGAACTGGAATGTGTGTCCGCGGGCTGGCGGACACACTTGTTCTTGCTGCGGGATGTGGCGGTGTTCCTATCGGCTAGGGCGGTGACCATACTCATCATCGTGCCTATAAATAGGACCCATGTCACATCAGGAGTATGGAACCAGAACCGAAGTAAGTGAACAGTAATTGAGCTCGCGTAAGTTGCTGCGGTCTGGACTTTGGTGTCCGCGCGGTTTGAGAGTTGACCCGGTTGTGCTGTGCAAGTTGTGCGGATAGCGCTGGAAAGCCAGGACTTGGCTCTGATTGCGGTCAGGGACAGTGCGGACTCTGCGCTTAAGTTGCTGTGCAACAGACGGTAAACAACAGGACTTCGCGGATAGCAACCAACGACCAGGCGGTCTCCTCTTTGGTAACTTGGTTCGGGGTTCAGGAAGTCGCCTGCTTCAGGCGGACTGTTCCATTCGGTGACGCAGCTTGTGCGGTCTGGCGGCTAGGCGACCTCGCGGTCAGGCGGCCTGCAGATCGGCGGTGAAGAGCTAAGCATTGGAATAGGTGGTAGTCCGCGCGGCTTGGGTTGCGGTCTGGTGACCTGGCGGACTGAGCAGACTCCACAGCAGTATACCGGCGGCTTGTTGATTGAGTCCGCGCGGCTTATTTTGTTTCTTGTCTTTGTAACTGTCTCTGCTCTCCTGGTTTGGTTTTTGGTGAAGCATGTCTCGCCATGTATATCTCGCCTTGTAAAGAAGTTTGCTCTTGATCAATAAAGAAGCTTGTGCTGCATGCATTGCTGGTTGTTACTGCTTTGTTGAGATAACCCCTGCTAACTCCACGATCCGGGAAAACTTTCAACAATATAAGTGGGGTGTGCTCCGCCGGTTTGTTGAGTGTCAACAGGGTATCCGAGGAGGCCTCTACGGTTTTGTTGAATTTTAACAGGGTAGGGCTGCATGTGTAACAATTTGGGGGGGGGGGGGGTCACGGAACTGCAGGTTTGTGATCGTGGACGGGAAGCCCCAAGCAGCTATAACGCCATCTTCGGGCACCCCCTCATCAGCGCCTTTCGCTGCGTCCCCTCCTCGTTTCATCAATGCCTTAAGTTCAACAACAGAGGGGTACAAGTTAGGATCAGGGGGGACCCGAAGGTGGCGAGGCAGTGTTATATGACGGTGGTCAACACCATATCTTGGATGACAGAGGTGGAAGAGCTGGAGAGGGAGATGACAGAGCAGGAAGAGGTTGTCGGAGAGGAGGAGGTGAGCCTGAAGGAGGCGAGAGAGGATATTGAGGGGGAGCAAAGAGGAGGATGTGTGCATGAGGTCCAGAGGGATGAAGGGTCGGAGCCGCAAGAGGGTCGGCGGGTGGAAGGAGTAGGAGAAGGAGTTGAGAGGGAGGCCCTGAGAGGTGTGGAGGTCGAGCAGCAGCAGCATGAGAGCATGGGGGAGGCGATGGAAGTCAAGGAAGCAGGAGGGGAGTAAGAGTATGGGCAGGAAGAAGGAGCAAGAGCCGACTGGGAGCAGTCGCGGCTGGAGCCGTCTGAAGAAGTGGTGGAAATGGAAGTCTTCACCAGCGTCGACCAGATCAGCGGGGGCTTGAGTCCCGAGGACCAGGAGCGAGTTCGGGCTTGCATCCAGAGCAACATCGACATCTTTTCTTGGAGCGCGGCTGACATGCCGGGCATCGATGCAGATATGGCCTGCCATGACCTGAACTTGGACCCCCGGACGTGCCCCATTCGCCAGAAGATGACGGCCATCGCTACCAAGCTGGAGGAGCCCATCCGCGAGGAGGTCCAGAAGCTTCTGAAGGCTGGCTTCATCTCGGAGATCCAGTATCCAGACTGGATCTCCAACGTGGTAATGGTAAAGAAAGGGGGAGGGAAGTGGCACATGTGTATCGATCTTTCCTTACTAAATAAATCATGCCCCAAGGATTGCTGCCCCCTACCTTGAATCGACGCGGTGGTTGATTCAGCCATTTGTTTTTCTATTATGAGTTTTTTGGATGCTTTTTCAGGTTACCATCAGATCCGAATGCACCCTCCTGATGTCAAGGACGTCTCCTTCATCACGAGGGAGGGATGTTTCAGCTATAAGATGATGCCCTTTGGGTTGAAAAATACAGGGGCTACATACCAGCGCATGATGGATCAAGTCTTCCAGGGTCAAAGGGGGAGGAACCTGGAGGTCTATGTTGATGATCTGATGGTCAAGAGCAAGTGTATGGACTCGTACCTTCGGGACCTGGAAGAGACGTTCGCCTCACTGCAGAAGTTTAAGATGAGGCTGAACCCCTTGAAGTGCGTCTTCGAGGCGAGCCGCGAGAAGTTCCTTGGGCATCTTCTAACCCCGGCAGGGGTGGAGCCTAACCTAGATAAGGTGAAGGCCATCCTATAGCTGGAGTCACCACACAACGCTAAGGAGGTCCAGCGCTTGACAGACAAGCTGACCGGGCTAAGCAGATTCCTCTCCAGGTCGGGAGAAAAATGCTCATCGTTCTTCAAAGTACTGAGGGGTACTCAAAGGTTCGAATGGACGATCGAGTGCGAAGAAGCTTTCCAAATGCTGAAGAGGCAGCTCTCCCTAGCTCCTCTACTTCAAAGCCCAAAGGAGGGGGAGGACCTAGCCTTGTATCTCGGAGTAGGAACAGAGGCCGTGAGCTCTGTACTGGTCAGAAAAGAGGGGAAGAAGCAATTGCCAATATACTATGTTAGCAGGATCCTAAAGAAGGCGGAGCTCCACTACCCCATCCTAGAAAAGCTGGCATATGCTTTGATCGTTTCAGACAGGAAGCTCCGGCCGTACTTCCAAGCGCATTCAATTAGGGTGGTGACGGACCAACTCATTCGAAAGATTTTTGAGGGAGTGGAGCACTCAGGCAGGTTGGCCAAGTTGTCTATCGAATTGAGCGAGTTTGATATCTCATTCATGCCAAGGCTCTCCATTAAGGCACAAGCAGTGGCTGACTTCTTGGCGGACTACGTTGTTGAGGTCGGAGTTGAGGAGCCGCGACCGCAAGAGGTATGGAAGATGATGGTTGATGGGGCCTCGAGAAAGCACTCCCTCGGAGCAGGGGTGGTGTTGATAAGCCCTCAAGGGGTCACTATAGAGCAAGTAATTGTTTTACACTTTCCAGCGACTAACAACCAAGCGGAGTACGAGGTCGTGATAGCCGACCTTCGTTTGGCAAAGGAACTTGAGATCCATGATGTGGAGGCTTTTACGGACTCGTTGGTGGTGGCATCACAGATCCGAGGGGAGTTCGAAGCTCGGGAGCCCACCCTTGTGAAGTACTTGTCTTAGGTGAGGGTGATCATCAGAGGGTTTTAGACGTTCTCCATCTAACATGTTCCTAGAGAAGAGAGTATAACTGCCGATCGGTTGGCTAAGTTTGGGCCTCGGGGAGGAGGTACCTTGACCGAGCTATTTCGACCGACTATCGAGGAAGGAGAGTTGACGGAGGTGGATCGACGACCCTCATGGGTGGATCTATTTGTGGCCTTCCTAACCACTGGCGAGCTTCCAGAGCGGACCAAGGATGCAAAAAGCTTCAGGCACAAGGCATCCCACTATCTAATGCTGGAAGGGGGGTTACATCGGAAGATGTTGTCAGGGCTCCTGGCAAGGTGTGTGACTGAGGAGGAGATCCCGAGAATCCTAAAGGAAGTGCATTCAGGTGAGTGCAACAGTCACTCAGGGGGAAGGACATTGGAAGCAAGGGTGGTGAGGCAAGGGTATTTTTGGCAGACCCTGAGGAAGGATGCGGCTGTGTTTGCGAGGAGGTGCCGGAAGTGTCAGTTGTATGCCCCCTCCAGCTCTTGCCCGCTCAAAGGCTCCGAAGCATCACGACACCATGACCTTTCGCCATCTGGGGGATGGATTTAGTCGGGCCTTTCCCTCCGGCGAGTGGGCAAAGGTGGTTCCTCATGGTCATGATTGATTACTTTTCAAAGTGGCTGGAGGTCAAGACATTGGCCAAGGTCACCTCACAGGTCATCAGGAATTTTATCTGGGGAGAGATTATATGCAGGCACGGGCTCCCACAAGCGATAGTAACAGACAATGGGCCCCAGTTTGCCAGCGAAGAATTCATCAGCTTCTGCGCTCAGCTGGGGATAGACCTTGGATTTGCCCATCACCCCAGGAGCAATGACCAGGTGGAGGCGGCCAACAAGATCATCATGAACCTACTCAAGAAGAAGGTGAAGAACTTGAGGAGAAGTTGGGTGGAACAACTCCCCTCAATATTGTGGGCCTTGCGGACAACCCCGAACACGGCCACCAGCGAGACCCCATTCAAACTTTCCCATGGGTGTGAGGCAGTCCTGCCCGTGGAGTTCGAGATTCAATCCCCACGGGTCGCGGCTGCGGGTGATGGGGATGAGGCTTGGAGGTTGGAAAATGAAGGGGGGTTATGCCTCTCATTGGGCATGGTAGAAGAGCTACGCCATGTCGCAGCTATCAGGCAGGAAGAGATCAAACGACGGATGGCAAAATACTTCGACAAGCACATTAGGGTCAAGCAGTTCACGGAGGGAGATCTGGTGTTGAAAAAAGTTGATGCTGCGGGGAGATCGGCCCCCGTGGGTAAGCTCAACTCAAATTGGGAAGGGCCTTATATTCTCGAGAGGGTCCTGAAAACTGGAGGTTACCACCTTCAGGATGTGGAGGGTAGGACCATGAGACACACCTGGAGCGGCGACGACTTGAAATGCTTCTACCCATGAGAAGGGGGAGTAAAAATTGTATACTCAAAGTCGAGTTTATTATAATATATTCCTCAAATTACTTTTGCTTTTACCTATTGTGAAATTCTAATGGTAGGAAGATGGGACTTTTACACTACCCCGAGCCTAGCTCGGCCCCAGGTAGACCCGCTGCGCATGCTCTCATTAGCTGGTAGGTCTGAAGGCTCGCCTGTGGGGGTAAGGGACCCTGTTGGGTACATTGGTCAAATGTACCTGATTTGAAGAAGCCTCACCTAACTCAATGATATACATCAGAATGTATTTGATGTTTGTTTGAGTTACTTGTGCAGGTTAGGAATACACTGGACTGAAGCTAAAAATTCTAAGTCCATGTGTCGACACCCAGAGGGCAAGTGTCGACACTTGAGAAAGCTTGTGTCGACACCCAGACATGCAGTGTCGACACTTGGAGTCATTGTGTCGACACCTGGGAAGAAGAGTCGACACCAGTCAGAAAGTGTCGACACTTGGAGCTGTGTCGACACTCAGTGCAGAAGGATGCAGAAAAGCTGTGACGACACTTAGCAGAAGTGTCGACACCTAGAAGAGCTGAGTCAACATCAGAAAGTGTCGACACTTGGAGTTGTGTCGACACCCAGCAAAATTCTGCAGAGACTAAGTACAAGTGTCGACACTCAACACAATGTGTCGACACTCAATCAGCAGAGTCAACATATGAAGAATGTGTCGACACTCAGCACAATGTGTCGACACACACTCAAAGAAGTCAACACTTGAAGAATGTGTCGACACTCAGCACAATGTGTCGACACATAACCAGAAGACTCAACACTAGAAGGAAGTGTCGACACAAGGAGCTGTGTCGACACTTAGCAAAGAACAGAAAAGCTGTAAATATTCTAAGTATAAGTGTCGACACTAAGGGAATGTGTCGACACTCAGCTGAAGAATCAAGAATGAAGACTTGTGTCGACACCAAGAATCAGTGTCGACACTTGACAGTTTCAACACATGAAGATGTGTCGACACAAAGGAGATGTGTCGACACTTAGAAGAATACAGATAAAGAATGAAGTACAAGTACTTGTGTCGACACTCAATTTCAGTGTCGACACATGCAGAAGAAACTGTGTCGAGACATACAAGGAATTGTGTCGACACCTTGTAGACTTGTGTCGACACTTACACAACATGTGTCGACACTTGGTCTATAAGTGTCGACACTTAAGAACAGAAAGTCTCGACACTAACTGACAGTTAGAGAATTTCAAGAAGTGACTGGTTGACATGACAGCTGCCAATCCAGCCGGTCTACAGCAACTGTCAGAAAAGTCAAAAGTCTGTTATAAACCGGATCAGCCGGTTACCATGAAGGAAGCCTATAAATAGGCACCCACAGTTTACAGAATAAGTGAAGTTAAGTTGTTAAGTGGTCAAGTTGTTCACAATCATTACTTGTTGTGAGAATAATTGAAGTGGTTGATCAGATTAAATCAAGAAGTGATACATAGAGGATCAACACAAGAAGATCAGGCAGTCCAACTGCAGATCTAAGTAGTTGGAGAGAGAGAGCTCCAACCTAAGGATTCAGTCTTTGGAACTAAGGCTGAGAAGAACAATTCAGAGTCATCTGGATTTCAAGAAGCAGAGATCAAGGATCAACTGCAGAAGATTCAGACTAATTCAGTTCTACTCAAGAAGCTTTGAAGAAAGCTAAGTCAGTTTGGATCAAGCTGAGTTCTTCCAAGAACTCTTCAAGAAACTCTCAACTCCTCTCATCCTTTCTGAGTTGTAGAGTTAGCATTTGTAATTTCTATTTTAAACTTGTAAGATCCATTGGATCTGAGTGATTGTAAGCCTATTTTATAAAGGCTGAGGGTAGGGCTTGGTGCCTGAGTGTAGGAGTTGAAGAACTCTGAGTGTAGGCCTTTAATTGGCTGAGTGTAAGCCTGGGATTGGCTGAGTGTAGGCCTTTTGGCTGAGTGTAAGGCTTTGGGCCTGAGGTAGGAACCTTGTTGGGTTCTGAGCTAGTGGAGAAGTTTGGCCGAATCTAGTACACTGCTAGATAGGCGAAGGGGGAAAGTGGATGTACCCAAAGATTGGGGAACCACTATAAAATCTTGTGTATTCTGTGCTGTGATTGTACTGTGTTGAGAATTGCTGTGTGCTGTGATTACTTATTCAGAAATCTGTGTTATAAACTGTTGACTGCCAACAAAGAATTAAGAAAAGGATTAGGTCACCTATTCACCCCCCCCTCTAGGTGTTTAGGTACCATATCTTTCAAGTGGTATCAGAGCCAGGTTCCTCAAAATCAGGACTAACTGTCTGAGGAGATCCAGTTTGGCAGATTCAGTATAAGTCAGGAAACAGGAAACAGTTTCAAGAAAATCAAGAACATGGGTTCTTCAGAGAATCATAAGGAGTTGGGTTCAATGAAACTACCTATATGCAGAAAAGAGATCTTTGGGATCTGGAAAGAGAGGGTTAGGCTTTTTATGGAAGCCTCTGACCCTAGGATATACATCACAGTCAAAGAAGGGCCATATGTGCCCATGAAGATTTCAGTATTGGATGCAAATCAGAGGACTCCAAAGGATTTCTCTGAAATGACCAAGGATGAGATTGTCCTAGCAACCATGGACAAAAGAGCACAGAATATAATAGTTAGTGCAATTGATGATGCCACCTTCCAGAACCTTATTCACTGTAAAACTGCAAAAGAAATGTGGGACACCCTCATTGTCTATATGGAAGGTTCTGAAGAAGTAAGGCAAGATAGGAAGTCCTTGCTTAATCAAGAATATGAGAGCTTTAGGCAAGGAAGAGGAGATAGCATCACTGAATGCTACAAGAAATTTTATAGAATTGTAAATGAACTCATGTCATATGGAAGAGAGTTCACAAACTATGAGTTGAATGATAAATTCTTGAGGTCCCTCACCAAAGACTGGGACACCAAGATCTGTGCCATCAGAGAAATGGCAAAGTTGGGAGAAATTCCTCCTCCCACACTTTTTGGCAAGTTGTTATCTTATGAGATGCAATTGTCAGTGAGAAAAGAAGAAGAAAAGTCAACAAGGACTGAATACAGAGAAAAGACTGTTGCCTTTAAGTCAGATGTACCCAGAAAGAGCAGGACCAAGTCATCAACTCCTCCTCCTGAGGTAGTTGAATCAGAATCTGAAGAGTCAGAAAGTACAAAATCTACAAGCAGTGAAAGTGATGAAGACTTTGCTGCATTCACCAGACATTTTCAGAAGTTCCTTAAGAAGAAACAGTGGAGGTCTAGACCTTCATCTTCCAAAGGGAAAGAGGTTCAGTATCAGGAAAAGAAGCCTTCAAAGAAGGACAAGAAAAGGACCAAGACTAGTAAGGCAACTGGATCCAAGATAATTTGTTACTGCTGCAATAGACAGGGCCATGTTATTGCAGACTGTCCTGAAAGAAGGAAAGAATCCAGTGACAAAAAGAAAACACACTTCAAAGGAAAGAAGGAGAAGTCCTTTGTTGCAAAGAATGAGAAGACTCTTTCAGATATGTCTTCTTCAGACACTGAGACAGATGCTGAAGCCTATATTGGGCTATTTGCTGAAGAAGAAGAAGAGTTTATGCAGATCATGGAATCTATCTATGAGCAAGAAGACTGTCAAAGCCAAGGACTGATGGCTTTGACTGAAAGTACCAAAAACCTGGAGCAGCCAGGACCCAGTCAGGTACAAGGTTTAACTCAAAGTTCTGATTCCAGTTCTAGTTCAGAGTCAGATTATTCTTCATCAAGTGATGAGAATATATCTGAGTCTGAGGGAGATATTCATCAACTCCTAGATGAATATCAAGTACTATTGCAAGCCTATAAGAAAAGCAAGACCCTAGCCAAAAATTTGGCCAAGGAAATTGCTGATCTCAAGGCAGCTGCAATAGATTATGAGAAGAATTATGATCAAAAACTGAATGAAGTGGCCAGGCTGAAACACATTACTGTGATTCAGATGGGTACTATTACATTTAAGAATGATCAAATTAAGAAACTGGAGATTAATCTTCAGAAGGAGAAAGAGCTAGCAGCTAGGTATTCAAAACCTAAATCAGTGCTACCCTTGATTGATGATTTTGTTCATCATAAAGGAAAGACTGGACTGGGTTTTGTTAATCCAGCTAGGACTGTTCAGGATCAGTCCAAGTCCAAGGGCAAAGCCCCAACATTCAACAAGACTGCTGTAGTTAAGACAGCTAAGTCAGAACCTAAGCAAAGGTACAACAAATTTGAATGTTGGTGCTGTGGCAAGGTTGGCCACTTTGCTTTGGATTGTTGGCACAATGCCAGTGCCAAGTTGAGTAGCAAGTTACCTGTTGGAAAGACAGCAGGTAGCTATGTCAATTTGCAAACTAACAATCACCAAGGACCCAAGTTTACTTTGGGTTCTAAGGTTCATTAATTTGTTTTGCAGGAGAATCCAAGTGGCCATACCCCTACATGGTACTTGGATAGTGGATGTTCCAGACACATGACTGGAACTAGGGGACTACTGAAGGACTACATCCCAATCAAAAATGGTCCAAAGGTGACCTTTGGTGGTTCTGAAAAAGGAATCATCAAAGGGTTTGGTAACATTTCTTCTAACCTTGTTACCATTACTCAAGTGGCTTATGTTAAAGGTTTGAAACATAACCTCATTAGTATAAGTCAATTAAGTGATGTAGGGTATGACATCTCATTTGTTAAAAATGGTTGTCATATCAAGAGGTCAAGTGATCAAAGATCATTTTGACAGGTTATAGGAAGAGAAATGTCTATTGTTTAGACATTATGGTTGAGAACAATAGTTCTCCAGTTTGTCTTGTAGCTGATGAGACAGTCTCTCAATGTGTCAAGTGGCACAAGAGGCTTGCTCATCTTAATTACAAGACTATTGGCAAACTCTTTAGTAAAGAGTTAGTGAGGAATGGTCCTCAAGTTAAGTGTGTCAAAGATGGCATTTGCTCAGCTTGTCAAAAGGGCAAGCAGACTAAATCCACCTTTAGAAGCATTGACAACAAGGATGCTGTGAGGTGTTTATACCTCTTGCATATGGATCTATTTGGTCCAATGCCAGTTCACAGCTTAGGTAGGAAGGTCTACACCTTTGTAGTTGTTGATGACTACTCAAGGTTTTCCTGGGTGTTCTTCTTAAAGCAGAAATCTGAAACACCTAGTGTCTTCCACAGTTTTGTTAGGCAAATTCAGAATGAATTAAACTGTACAGTGGTCAAAATTAGAAGTGACCATGGTACAGAGTTTCAATCTGAAAGCATGACAAAATTATGTGAAGACTATGGGATATTTCAAGAATTCTCTTCACCTAGAACACCTCAGCAAAATGGCATTGCTGAAAGGAAAAATAGAACCTTGATAGAGGCTGGTAGAACCCTATTAAGTGATTCATCACTGCCAGAATATTTCTGGGCTGAAGCAGTAAACACTGCATGCCATGTGATAAATAGGGCTACCATCACTAAAAGGTTAAACAAGACCCCCTATGAAGTAGTGAAAGGCAGGAAACCAAATCTATCCTATTTCAGGATTTTTGGTTGTAAATGCTTCATACTTAACAATGGGAAGTCTTACTTAACTAAGTTTGCTGCCAAATCCCAAGAGGGAGTGTTTGTTGGGTACAGCAGTAATAGTAAGTCTTATAGAGTCTACAACTTGACTACACAAGTTGTAGAGGAATCTGTGCATGTAGTTTTTGATGAGTCACAACTAATTAACAATGAGTTGTCTAGTAGTGTGTGCAGCCCCTCAGGTCTTATTAAGAAGATGGACAAGCTAACCATGGAAGATGTACCTGCTGCAAGACAGCAAGTAGAAGAAGATGGCTTATGTCCAGGGGGAGAATTACATGTACCAGGAGCTGAAGAAGTTCAAGGAACTCAGCATGATGAAGATGCTGAAGAAGTACAACCAGAAGTAAGGATGCCTCCAGCCAACAGGCATCTAAGAGATCATCCAGTGGAGCTGATCATTGGAGATCCAAGACAAGGTGTTCAGACAAGGAGCAGAAATCAGAATGCTGCAGTATATTCAAGTTTTCTGTCTCAAATAGAACCAAAGAAATTTGAAGAAGCAATACAAGATCCACAGTGGACTGAAGCTATGCAGGAAGAGCTAAACCAGTTCAAGAGGTGCAAGGTTTGGGACTTAGTTCCTAAGCCTAAAGATCACAATGTGATAGGAACAAAATGGATCTACAGAAACAAGTTAGATGAACAAGGAGTCATCATTAAGAATAAGGCAAGATTGGTTGCAAAAGGATATAGGCAAGAAGAAGGTATTGATTTTGATCAAACCTTTGCTCCAGTAGCCAGACTGGAAGCCATCAGGATGTTCTTGGCCTATGCAACCTACCAAGGATTCAAAGTATACCAAATGGATGTGAAGTCAGCATTCCTTAATGGTAATTTAAAAGAAGAAGTATATGTGGAGCAGCCTTCAGGTTTTGTTGATCCTACTCTTCCTCATTATGTCTATAGACTTAGGAAAGCATTGTATGGGTTAAAGCAAGCTCCTAGAGCTTGGTATGAAACCCTATCTAGTTTCCTCATTGAGAACAAGTTCACAAGGGGGAAAATAGATAAGACTCTATTCCTTAGGGAATCTAGAGGCAAAGTAATACTTGTCCAAATATATGTAGATGACATTATATTTGGGTCTACTGAAAGTAGCCTTTGCAAAAAGTTTGCAAAGCTTATGCAGAGTCAATTTGAAATGAGTAGTATGGGAGAACTGAAGTTTTTCTTGGGTCTCCAAGTTAAACAGACTGAAAGTGGATTATCCATATGTCAGTCTAAGTTCACCCTAGAACTCATAAGGAAATATGGTATGGATTCCTCCAGTACCATGAAGACTCCTATGGGGTCAAGTATGTCTCTAAGCAAGGATGATGCAGGGAAACCTGTGGATGAAACCTTGTATAGAGGGATAGTTGGCTCACTACTTTACTTGACTGCAAGTAGACCTGACATTATGTATGCTACATGTGTTTGTGCCAGGTATCAAGCCTGCCCTAAAGAGTCTCACTTGACTGCAGTCAAGAGAATCTTGAGATATCTAAAGGGCACACCTTATCTAGGCCTCTGGTACCCTAGGAATGGAGATTTTGATCTAACAGGTTATTCAGATGCAGACTTTGCAGGATGCAAAGAAGATAGAAAGAGCACAACTGGATCCTGTCAATTCCTAGGTGGAAGACTCATTTCATGGAGTAGTAAGAAGCAAACCAGTGTGGCCATCTCCACAGCTGAGTCAGAATATGTAGCTGCAGGAAGTTGCTGTGCTCAACTTCTGTGGATTCAACATCAGCTAGAAGACTATGGATGTCAGGTAAGTAGAACTCCACTTTATTGTGATTCTACAAGTGCTATTTCCATAGCTAATAACCCTGTATCACATAGTAGAACTAAACATATTGAGATAAAATATCACTTTCTTAGGGAGCATGTAGAAAGAAATGATATTGCACTTGAATATGTTAAAACAGATAATCAGATAGCTGATATGTTTACTAAGCCCTTAGAAGAAGCTAAGTTTAATAGGTTCAAAATTGAACTAGGTATGATAAACTTAGACTAAGTATACAGAACAGAAATTGGCTAAGTAAAAAGGTGTCGACACATAGACAAGTCTATGTCGACACAGAATAGTAAGTGTCGACACTTCAGGAAAATGGTGTCGACACATCTAGGAAGTTAGTGTCGACACTTCAGAATGTTAGTGTCGACACATGTCGAGTAGGTGTCGACACATCCAATAAAGTGTCGACACTTAAGTTTTACTCAGAATTTTTCTAAGTAAAGTCTCGACACATGTCGAGTATAGTGGTGTCGACACTTAACCAAGTGTCGACACATAAAATCTGTTGACTAAATTTGTGTCGACACATGAGTGTCGAGACATTATAAGTCAGTGTCGACACTTATTGACAGTGTCGACACATCATTAGAAATTCATCCCGCCTGTTCGTCTTCAAACAAGAAAGGTATAAATAGGGTTCTGTCTCTGATTGTCGACACGCTTTCAAAGTTTCGAGACCTAAACTCTTGTGTCGACATTTCTCTCATCTCAAGACTAATTCTCAAAACCCTAATGGCTCCCAAGCTGGAAGAGAACGTAAACGAAGGCTATGAGCTTGTGCGAGGCGCATTTGACGACAGCGACCAAGAAATCAAATCAGTGCTAACCCTAATTGTCAATTCTGGATTGGAGTTCTTGGTTTCAGAACCAACGAAAATCTGGAAGAAGGAAGTCATTGAATTCCTTTCTGGCGCGTCCATAGATGACTCAGGCTTCAGGATTAAGTCAAGGGTGCATAGCACCAAGGTCAAACTATCACCCAAGTCTTTAAGAAAGGTACTTCAGCTACCTAAAGTTCAAAATGAAGAGGAAGTAACTGCTTCTAAGACCAAGGAAGCTCTTACTTGGTGTGGACTGGATTCAAAGATGAAGGTGGGATCAGTCTTTCACAGGAAAGGTATGAATATTCAAGGCAAGTTCTTGTCTGAAGTAGTAGGCAAGGTTATACTGAGCAAGCCAGGAGGGCATGACAGGGTGTCTGCCTCCATGTTTGAAGTCATGACCAGAATCATCTTCAATCTGAAAACAGACTGGTCAATGGTGGTTTATGAGAAAGTAAAAGAAAGCCTGAAGAAGCCCAATCTGGGCAGGATACTAAGTCTCTACCTGGCTGGATTAATTCCAGAGGTAATGAGCACTGCTGCAGGATCTAAGATCAATCATATGAGGAGAATGGACTCCAGGATATTCTCTAGATGGGAAAGGGTGCTGGTGTCAAAGGAATTGACCACCCCTGAAAAGCAATCTTCTAAGAAAGACTCTCCTCCCAGGAAGAAGAGGAAGACTGCTGCTGTGCCTCAAGAGTCCTCCAGCAGCTCAGGCAGTGAAGAACATGTGGTCTTCACTCCTGAAAGTCCAGTAGATGTGGCTGCAGAGAAGACACCTGCTCCACAGGAGGTAGCTGACATCCAGGGGGAGCTTCCAGGTGTAGCAGAACCATCTACACTGGAGAGTGAACAAGCCACTCTCCTCATTCAAGAGGTACTTGTTGACCTTAATACTTTGAATTCTTCTATAACAAATTCTGATTTGTCTGATGATCATCAGCACCATCAGCCAGCAAGTACAGTACCAGATGTTGGTCTTCCTGACACATCTGTTGTACAAGAAGTTATCCCTGATAAAGAAGTTGCTGAACCAAGTACATCTCATGCACAGTCTCCAGCAGAATATACAATGGAAGATCTTTTTTTGAACTTAGATCAAGAAGATTTTGATATGGACAAGAATGCTGCTGATGCAGTAAAGGATGCTGCTGCTGAGGGGGAGAACATTGAAGGTGTGGAAGAGCCTATAAGGCTAGATACTGAGAAGGCACCTGGTGTGCAGACTGAAAAATCCTCAAGCCCTAAGGATAGGGTGAATATTGCCAGTACATCTGAGTCTGAAGATGATGAAGCTGAGCAAGATAAGAAGAAGAAGTTCTTTGTATTCAAGAGAAGGAGCCAGAGCTATAAGAAGGCTCTACAAACAGTTGCTCAACATTCCTTAGTTCAACAAGCTCCATCCACTGATTATAGTGCTCTACTGCTTGCAATGCAAATCAAGATGGATGAACAAAGGAAAGCCTTAGAAACTTATGTTGATGAAGGGCATAAGGCACTACAATCTGATCTGGGCCAGGAACTCAAGTCCATAAGGTTTGAAATGAACCTTAATAAAAGGGAAATGACTGATTGTTTTACCAAGGGTGCTAATGCTGTGGTATATCTGGCTAAACATCAAGAAACAATTAAAGAGAAAGTGGATGATATAGCACTCAAGCAAGGCTATGTGCTGGAGAATCAGTTAAGGATGAATGATAATCTGACTGCATCTCACAATGCAATAGTCACAGAACTCAAGAATAAGTCAAATGAACCTTCAACTTCCTCTGCTGCTGCCAAAGCTGATTTTGATAAGATATTTCAAGCAGAGATTGCTGCTGTACAGACTGCAATCAAAGACTCACAGAAGGTCATTTCAGAACAGCTTACAAAGCTTAGACCTTTCTTTAAAGAGGGCATAAGGTATTTGGATAGCCAAATCAGATTCCAGAAAGATGATGTGAGAGATCATGTGGCCCAAGAAGTCATAAAGGGGGAGAGAGTGTTAGTCAAGGCCAGTTCTGAGCATGCAAAATGGATTTCAAATTCTATCAGGGCTACACTTGGATATCCTCCCCTGTGTGATGACAATGAAGTAGCTGAATCTGGTATTCAAGGCACATATCTTGGAGGTGAGCAACAAGCAGTGGCTGATGTAATCTATCCACCTCCAGACTTTGAAATGATTCATGCAGATATTAGCACAATGTATAGTCCACCTGCTGGCAAGCCTAATATTATTCTGGAAAAGGTTGTTCAACCTATCACAGCTGCAATGCAAGAGGCTTTGGACAAGGAAGAAGAAACTAGGCTGTCAAAGAAGAAGTTTAGGGAAATTGCTGAGCAAAAGCCAGATTTTGAACAATGGAGCCCTACTTCTAGAAACATAATTCTCACAGCCTGGAAAGCTGCCAAGGACAATGCCCATGAGAGGAACAAGTGGTTCTCAGAGGCTGAATGGAGAAAGCATGAGAGTAGGCAGGAAGCAATTGTCCAATTTAGAAGGAAGGCTAAGTTAGGAAAGCTACCTCCAACAGCTGTGGAGCCTAGCAAGTACTTTCCTAAGCCCTATCATTATTTTGAAAGACAAAAGATCAAGGCTGAAGAACAGAAGAAGAAGGACTCTAAAGGGAAGAAGACTGCTGAAGCTGAGCCTGCTGCTGCTGCTGCTGTGAAAGCTCAAGTCAAAGCTGGAAAAGGCATTGTTATTAAAGAACCTGATCAGCACTAGATTAGGAATTAACTTGATGCTTGTTGTAATCTGTTAAGTGATAAACATTGTAATACTTCATTGAAAATGTATAAGGAACATTATTGGGACAGTATATGATAAATATAGTATGAATGTTCTGAAATATGTGTGTTTCTTAATTGTTCTGCAATGTTTAATAAGTATACATGTGTGCTTTATTACATGTTCAAGTTTACCCTGTTGTCATTTATATGCTTTACATCATTTTGTAATTTTTAATTATGAGTGGTGTATATCATTGACTAAGGGTTATGACTTCTCCAAATAGGGGGAGATTGTTGGGTACATTGGTCAAATGTACCTGATTTGAAGAAGCCTCACCTAACTCAATGATATACATCAGAATGTATTTGATGTTTGTTTGAGTTACTTGTGCAGGTTAGGAATACACTGGACTGAAGCTAAAAATTCTAAGTCCATGTGTCGACACCCAGAGGGCAAGTGTCGACACTTGAGAAAGCTTGTGTCGACACCCAGACATGCAGTGTCGACACTTGGAGTCATTGTGTCGACACCTGGGAAGAAGAGTCGACACCAGTCAGAAAGTGTCGACACTTGGAGCTGTGTCGACACTCAGTGCAGAAGGATGCAGAAAAGCTGTGACGACACTTAGCAGAAGTGTCGACACCTAGAAGAGCTGAGTCAACATCAGAAAGTGTCGACACTTGGAGTTGTGTCGACACCCAGCAAAATTCTGCAGAGACTAAGTACAAGTGTCGACACTCAACACAATGTGTCGACACTCAATCAGCAGAGTCAACATATGAAGAATGTGTCGACACTCAGCACAATGTGTCGACACACACTCAAAGAAGTCAACACTTGAAGAATGTGTCGACACTCAGCACAATGTGTCGACACATAACCAGAAGACTCAACACTAGAAGGAAGTGTCGACACAAGGAGATGTGTCGACACTTAGCAAAGAACAGAAAAGCTGTAAATTATTCTAAGTATAAGTGTCGACACTAAGGGAATGTGTCGACACTCAGCTGAAGAATCAAGAATGAAGACTTGTGTCGACACCAAGAATCAGTGTCGACACTTGACAGTTTCAACACATGAAGATGTGTCGACACAAAGGAGATGTGTCGACACTTAGAAGAATACAGATAAAGAATGAAGTATAAGTACTTGTGTCGACACTCAATTTCAGTGTCGACACATGCAGAAGAAACTGTGTCGAGACATACAAGGAATTGTGTCGACACCTTGTAGACTTGTGTCGACACTTACACAACATGTGTCGACACTTGGTCTATAAGTGTCGACACTTAAGAACAGAAAGTCTCGACACTAACTGACAGTTAGAGAATTTCAAGAAGTGACTGGTTGACATGACAGCTGCCAATCCAGCCGGTCTACAGCAACTGTCAGAAAAGTCAAAAGTCTGTTATAAACTGGATCAGCCGGTTACCATGAAGGAAGCCTATAAATAGGCACCCACAGTTTACAGAATAAGTGAAGTTAAGTTGTTAAGTGGTCAAGTTGTTCACAATCATTACTTGTTGTGAGAATAATTGAAGTGGTTGATCAGATTAAATCAAGAAGTGATACATAGAGGATCAACACAAGAAGATCAGGCAGTCCAACTGCAGATCTAAGTAGTTGGAGAGAGAGAGCTCCAACTAAGGATTCAGTCTTTGGAACTAAGGCTGAGAAGAACAATTCAGAGTCATCTGGATTTCAAGAAGCAGAGATCAAGGATCAACTGCAGAAGATTCAGACTAATTCAGTTCTACTCAAGAAGCTTTGAAGAAAGCTAAGTTAGTTTGGATCAAGCTGAGTTCTTCCAAGAACTCTTCAAGAAGCTCTCAACTCCTCTCATCCGTTCTGAGTTGTAGAGTTAGCATTTGTAATTTCTATTTTAAACTTGTAAGATCCATTGGATCTGAGTGATTGTAAGCCTATTCTATAAAGGCTGAGGGTAGGGCTTGGTGCCTGAGTGTAGGAGTTGAAGAACTCTGAGTGTAGGCCTTTAATTGGCTGAGTATAAGCCTTGATTGGCTGAGTGTAGGCCTTTTGGCTGAGTGTAAGGCTTTGGGCCTGAGGTAGGAACCTTGTTGGGTTCTGAGCTAGTGGAGAAGTTTGGCCGAATCTAGTACACTGCTAGATAGGCGAAGGGGGAAAGTGGATGTACCCAAAGATTGGGGAACCACTATAAAATCTTGTGTATTCTGTGCTGTGATTGTACTGTGTTGAGAATTGCTGTGTGCTGTGATTACTTATTCAGAAATCTGTGTTATAAACTGTTGACTGCCAACAAAGAATTAAGAAAAAGATTAGGTCACCTATTCACCCCCCCCTCTAGGTGTTTAGGTACCATATCTTTCAGACCCCGAGCGCTGCTCGGCCCAAGGTAGACCCGCTGTGCAGGCTCTCATTAGCTGGCAGGTCCGAAGGCTCGCATGTGGGGGAGAGGATTGGTTCTTGGTTCTTGGAGACTTTTGCACTACCCCAAGCATGGCTAGGTCCCAGTTAGACCCGCTGAGCAGCCTCTCATTAGCTGGCAGGTCCGAAGGCTCGCCTGTGGGGGTAAGGGACCCCGAGTGCGGCTCAGCCCCAGGTAGACCCGCTGCGCAGGCTCTCATTGGCTGGCAGGTCTAAAGGCTCTCCTGTGGAGGTAAGGGACCCCGAGCGCGGCTTGGCCCCAGGTAGACCCACTGTGCAGGCTCTCATTAGCTGGCAGGTTCGAAGGCTCGCCTGTGGTGGAGAGGATTGGTTCTTGGTTCTTGGAGACTTTTACACTACCCCGAGCATGGCTCGGCCCCAGGTAGACCCGCTGCGCAGACTCTCATTAGCTGGTAGGTCCGAAGGCTCGCCTGTGGGGGTAAGTGACCCCGAGCGTGGCTCGGCCCTAGGTAGACCCACTGCGCAGGCTCTCATTAGCTGGTAGGTCCGAAGGCTCGCCTGTGGGGGACAAGATTGGTTCTTGGTTCTTGGATACTTTTGCACTACCCCGAGCCTAGCTCGGCCGCAGGTAGACCCGCTGCGCAGGCTCTCATTAGCTAGCATGTCCGAAGGCTCACCTGTGTGGGTAAGGGACCCCGAGCGCGGCTCGGCCCTAGGTAGACCCGCTGTGCAGGCTCTCATTAGCTGGCAGGTCCGAAGGCTCGCCTGTGGGGGAGAGGATTGGTTCTTGGTTCTTGGAGACTTTTGCACTACCCCGAGCCTGGTTTGGCCCCAGGTAGACCCGCTGCGCATGATCTCATCAGCTGACAGGTCCGAAGGCTCGCCTGTGGGGGTAAGGGAGCCCGAGCGCGGCTCGGCCCCAAGTAGACCCGCTGCGCAGGCTCTCATTAGCTGGCAGGTCCGAAGGCTCGCCTGTGGGGGAGAGGATTGGTTCTTGATTCTTGGAGACTTTTGCACTACCCCGAGCCTGGCTCGGCCCCAGGTAGACCCGCTGCGTAGGCTCTCATTAGCTGATAAGTCCGAAGGCTCGTCTATGGGGGTAAGGGACCCCGAGCGCGGCTCGGCCCCAGGTAGATCCGCTGTGCAGGCTCTCATTAGCTGGCAGGTCCGAAGGCTCGCCTGTGGGGGAGAGGATTGGTTCTTGGTTCATGGAGACTTTTGCACTACCCGAGCTTAGCTCGGCCTCAGCCCCAGGTAGACCCTCTGCCCAGACACTCATCAAGCTGGCAGGGTTATAAGCTCACTCGATGACAGAGTGGTCGGGGAGACCTCCTTAAGGAGCATCCCTACTTAGTATCAAAAAAAAATATAACTATGAGAGGCAAAAACTGGAGCAGTGCGAGTGGAGGCACTCTCAGCTGGCGGCCTCAGGGATGGTCTTGCCTACGGCGAGTGAGAACTAGCGGAGGATAGAAGGCCCGACCTAATAATAGGGGGAAAGTTAAATCACTAAAGGCCACTCGCGCCGGGAGTACCCTGAGGCGAGATGAGAGGGTTATGTCAGTTAAGTCTCACATAAACAAGATGAGGGAAGTTACGACTCGCATCAAAGGGTCGTCTCGCAGTAAAATAAAGCAAAGTGAAAAGAGTAAAAGTTAGTCGGCGAGATGGGTGGATAGCACCGTCTCGCAAATAAAAGCAAACCAATAAATCGTTTCATGAAATGTAAAATAAAGTAACAGGACAAGAGTGTGCATTTGATCAATATCAGTTCATCACAAGTATCATCAATACATTTTTGATCACAAAAAGAAACTCAAAGAAGTTTAAGTTATACAGCATCAAAAAGGGGGGGAGAGGTGTCCGGGATCTCGCAGGCAGCAAGTCATTCCTCCCCACCGGAAGAAGAATCTTCGCTCTCCACGCCATAGAGCTGGGGGACCAGATCGCGAGCGGTCACCATCTCGGAGTCCTCCTTCACGACCCCCAGCTCCTTCATCATTTTTAGGACTAGCTCTGCCATCATGATTCTGGCGTCTCGGCACTGCTCCTCAACTTCATCCAAAGAATATTGAGGCAGAGGGGCCGGGAGGGGTTCGCGGCGAGACGACGATGGGGTGTTGGCCTGAAGGCGAGTGACCCGAGCTTTCAAATCCTTATTCTCCTCCTCCAGGGCCGCCATGCGTGAGTGCATCCGCTCCGCCGTCTCAGCATCCTGCGAGATGCCTAATCATTAGTAAAGAATGTTTTAAAAAGAATAATCCAAAGATAAGTTTAAAGGCTTACTACGCCACCCTGAGCTTTTGCGAGAAGGGTCTCGGCGATAGATAGCCTCTTAGCGAGGTCGTCGGATTTCGCTCGCTCTGCCGCCAGGCCCGCCTCGGTATCTTTCCACTTCTTGTTAGTGTAAATCAGGCTGCGCAAGGTACGATGCGAGAGCTCCAGGGCACGCAGTTGGGCGTGGGAGGACTTCAGGATGAGGTCTCGCGGTCTCGGGGGAGACTGCCTCGGGAGCACCATAAAGGCCATAACCCACAAAAGGCATGGCTGGTGGGAACCTCCTGCTCTTTCCAAGAGGGAAGGAGGGTGGATATGGACACGCGGTTGACGTCCTTACCACACACCAGAACGGGGGTGCCGACAGCATCTTGGATCGTGGGGCAAAGGTTGAAGTTTGGATGAGAAGAGGGGGCTGGGATACTGGGAGTGTTGGGTACATTGGTTTAAATGTACCTGATTTGAAGAAGCCTCACCCAACTCAATGATATACATCAAAATGTATTTGATGTGTTTTTGAGTTACTTGTGCAGGTTAAGTATTTGCAGGACTGAAGCAAAAAGTTTCTAAGTACATGTGTCGACACCCAGAGGGAAAGTGTCGACACTTAAGAAGACTTGTGTCGACACCCAGGCAAGAAGTGTCGACACTTGGAGTCATTGTGTCGACACCTGGGATGCAGAGTCGACACCAGACACAAAGTGTCGACACAAGGAGCTGTGTCGACACTCAATGAAGAAAGTACAGTAAAGCAGTGTCGACACTTAACAGCAGTGTCGACACCCAGTGAAGCTGTGTCTACACCAGAAAGTGTCGACACTTGTAGCTGTGTCGACACTCAGCAAAAGTCAGCAGAGACTAAGTATAAGTGTCGACACTCAGAACAATGTGTCGACACTCAACAGTAGAGTCAGCACTTAAAGAAAGTGTCAACACAAGACAGTATGTGTCGACACTCAGCTGAAGACTCAACACATTGAAGAAAGTGTCGACACATGGAGCTGTGTCGACACTTAGCAAAGAACAGAAAGATCAACAAAATATTCTAAGTACAAGTTTCGACACTAAGGGAATGTGTCGACACTTAGCTGAAGTCTCAATAGAAGAATCAAGTGTCGACACAAGGAGCTGTGTCGACACTCATCAAGTATCAACATTGAAGACTATGTGTCGACACCAAGAAGTAGTGTCGACACTTGACAGATTCAACACATGAAGATGTGTCGACACAAAGGAGATGTGTCGACACTTAGAAGAATTCAGCAAAAGATAAAAGATCAAGTACTTGTGTCGACACTCAATTTCAGTGTCGACACATGCAGAAGAAACTGTGTCGAGACATAGAATCTACAACACAAGGAGTTGTGTCGACACCTTGTAAACTTGTGTCGACACTTACACAACTTGTGTCGACACTTGGTCTATAAGTGTCGACACTTAAAGACAAAAAGTCTCGACACTTTCAGACAGTTAGAGAACTTTCAAGAACTGACTGGATGACTTGACAGCTGCCGTTCCAGCCGGTCTACAACACCTGTCAGAGATGTCAGAAGACAGTTATGAACCGGACCAGCCGGTTACCATGAAGAAGGCCTATAAATAGGCTCATACAGTCTACAAAAACTGTAGTTGTTGAGGTTGTTGAAGCAATTCAAAAAGTGGTTCACAGAGTTGTTCAAGTTATTGATCAAGGATCAAATCAAGAAGATCTAGCTGTCCAAGTGCAGATCTAAGAAGTTGGAGAGAGAGGGCTCCATCCAAGAAATCAGCCGTTGGAACTAGGCTGAGAAGAAGGATTCAGATTCATTCTGGATCTTAAGAAGCAGAACTCAAGGATCAACTGCAGAAGGAGTCAATCTTATTGAGTTCTATTTTCAAGAAGCTTTGAAGAAAGCTAAGTCAGATTGAATCCAGCTGAGTTCTTCCAAGAACTCATCAAGAAACTCACAACTCCCCTCTCTTGTTTCTGAGTTACTGAGTTATCAATTGTAAATTCATTTTTATCTTGTAGGATCCTTTGGATCTGAGTGTTTGTAAGCCTGTAATTATAAAGGCTGAGGGTAGGGCTTGAGAGCCTGAGTGTAGGAGATTGAAATCTCTGAGTGTAGGCCTAGGTGGCTGAGTGTAGGCCTTGTTGGCTGAGTGTAGGTCTTGTTGGCTGAGTGTAGGCCTTTGTGGCTGAGTGTAGGATTTGTGGAAAAGCTGAGTTATAGGGCCTTGGGCCTGAGGTGTAGGAACCAGTTTGGGTTCTGAGACAGTGGTGAAGTTTGGCCGAATCTAGTACACTGCTAGATAGGCGAAGGGGGAAAGTGGATGTATCCAAAACTTGGGGAACCACTATAAAACTCTGTGTCTGCTGTGCTGTGCTTTGCTGTGTATGCTGTGTGATTGCAAAAGTAGAGTAGATTCTGCGTTATAACTGATTGCTGCCATTAAAGTTTAAAAAAAAGAATTAGGTCACCTATTCACCCCCCCTCTAGGTGTTTAGGTACTATATCTTTCAAGTGGTATCAGAGCCAGGTTCCTTAAAAAGGACTAACAGTCTAAGGAGATCCTGATTGGCAGATTCAGTCTAAGACAAATTACAGATTCAAGAAAATCAAGAACCATGGGTTCCTCTGAGAATCACAAGGAATTGAGTTCCATGAAATTACCTCTATGCAGGAAAGAGATATTTGGGATCTGGAAGGAAAGTGTAAGGCTGTTTATGGAAGCCTCAGACCCTAGGATATACATCACAGTAAAGGAAGGGCCTTATGTGCCCATGAAGATATCAGTTCTAGATGCAAATCAGAGAACCCCAAAGGATTTCTCTGAAATGACTAAGGATGAGATTGTCCTAGCCACCATGGACAAAATGGCACAAAACATTATAGTGAGTGCCATAGATGATGCAACATTTCAGAATCTTATACACTGTAAGACAGCCAAAGAGATGTGGGACACTCTTATTGTGTATATGGAAGGTTCTGAAGAAGTTAGACAAGATAGAAAATCTTGCTAAATCAAGAGTATGAGAGTTTTAGACAAGGAAAGGGTGATATCATAACTGAGTGCTATAAGAAGTTCTACAGGATAGTGAATGAACTCATGTCTTATGAAAGAGAGTTCAGTAATTATGAACTAAATGACAAGTTCCTAAGGTCCCTAACTAAAGATTGGGACACCAAGATCTGTGCCATTAGAGAAATGGCTAAGTTGGGAGAAATACCTCCACCTACACTGTTTGGCAAGTTATTGTCTTATGAAATGCAGTTGACAGTGAGAAAAGAGGAGGAGAAATCAAGAAGAACTGAACATAAGAAAAGAACTGTAGCTTTCAAGACAGAAGCCTCCAGAAAGTGCAGGAATAAGTCACCAACTCCACCTCCAAAGGTAGTTGAATCAGAGTCAGATAAGTCAGTCAGCACAAAATCTGAAAGCAGTGGAAGTGATGAAGACTTTGCTGCCTTCACTAGACATTTTCAGAAATTCTTGAAGAAGAAACAGTGGAGATCAAGGCCTTCTACTTCAAAGGGAAAAGAAGTTTTTTATCAGGATAAAAAGGCTTCAAAGAAGGACAGGAAGAGGACTAAATCTAGCAAGGCAACTGTTTCAAAAATAGTGTGCTATTGCTGCAATAGACAAGACCATGTTGTTGCAGATTGTCCTGAGAAGAGAAAAGAGTCTAGTGACAGGAAGAAGACTCATTTCAAAGGCAAGAAAGAGAAGTCTTTTGTTGCCAAGAAGGAGAAGACTCTATCAGATATCTCTTCTTCAGAAACTGAGTCTGATGCTGAGGCATACATAAGGCTGTTTGCTGAAGAAGAAGAAGAAGAATTCATGCAAATTATGGATTCTATTTATGAACAAGAAGACTGTCAGTGCCAAGGACTGATGACATTGACTGAGAGTGACAAAATCCTGGAGCAGCCAGGATCCAGTAAGGTACAAAGTTCAACTTTAAGTTCAGTTTCTTGTGCCAGTACAGAATCAGATTCATCTTCATCAAGTGATGAAAGTGTATCTGAGTCTGAGGATGATATTCATCAGCTGATAGATGAATATAAAGTACTGTTGCAAGCTTACAAGAAGAGTAAGTCCCTAGCCAAAAGTCAGGCAAAGGAAATTGCTGATCTAAAAGCTGCTGCAACAGATTCTGAGAAGCTATTTGATCAAAAGCTTAATGAGATAGCCAGGCTGAAACACATAACAGTGATTTAGATGGGGACTATCACCTTTAAGAATGATCAAATCAAGAGTCTGGAGATCAATCTTCAGAAAGAGAGAGAACTTGTTGTTAGGTTTTCTAAACCTAAGTCAGTGTTACCCATAATTGATGAATTTGTTCATCACAAGGGTAAAGCTGGACTGGGCTTTACTAGACCTGCAAGGATTGAGCAGTCCAAGTCCAAGTCCAAGGGCAAAGCCTCAACATTCAACAAGCCTGCTGTAGATAAGACAGCAAAGACAGTACCTAAGCAAAGGTACAATAAGTTTGAATGTTGGTGCTGTGGCAAAGTTGGCCATTTTGCAATGGACTGTTGGCACAATGTTAGTGCCAAAGTGAGTTGCAAATTACCTGTTGGAAAGCCAGTAGGTAGCTTTGTCAAGTTGCAAACTAACAAGTACCAAGAACCCAAAAATTCTTTGGGTTCTAAGGTTCACTAATCTGTTTTGCAGGTGAGTCCAAGTGGCCATGCCCCAATATGGTATTTGGACAGTGGATGTTCCAGACATATGACTGGAACTAGGGGACTACTAAAGGACTACATTCCAATCAAAGATGGTCCAAAAGTAACCTTTGGTGGTTCTGAAAAAGGAATCATCAAAGGATTTGGTAATATTTCTAGTAACTTGGTTACCATTACTCAAGTGGCTTATGTTAAAGGGTTGAAACACAACCTAATAAGTATAAGTCAATTAAGTGATGTAGGGTATGACATCTCATTTGTTAAAAATGGTTGTCATATCAAGAGGTCAACTGATCAAGAGATCATTTTGACAGGTTATAGAAAGAGGAATGTCTACTGCCTAGACATTATATGTGAGACCAATGGTTCTCAAGTGTGTCTTGTAGCTGATGAGACAGTCTCTCATTGTGTCAAATGGCACAAGAGGCTTGCCCATCTTAACTACAAGACAATTGGCAAACTCTTTAGCAAAGAGTTAGTGAGGAATGGTCCTCAAGTTAAGTGTGTTAAAGATGATATTTGCTCAACTTGTCAAAAGGGCAAGCAGACTAAATCCACCTTTAGAAGCATAGAAAACAAAGATGCTGTGAGGTGTTTATACCTCTTGCATATGGATCTCTTTGGTCCAATGCCAGTTCACAGCTTAGGTAGGAAGGTCTATACCTTTGTAGTTGTAGATGACTACTCAAGGTTTTCCTGGGTGTTCTTCTTAAGGCAGAAATCTAAAACACCTAGTGTCTTTCATAGCTTTGTCAAGCAAATTCAGAATGAACTAGACAGTACAGTGGTCAAGATTAGAAGTGACCATGGTACTGAGTTTCAGTCTGATAGCATGACAAAACTTTGTGAAGACTTTGAGATATTTCAAGAGTTTTCTTCACCAAGAACACCTCAGAAAAATGGCATTGCTGAGAGGAAGAATAGGACCTTGATAGAGGCTGGTAGGACCCTATTAAGTGATACATCACTACCAGAATATTTCTGGGCTGAAGCAGTTAATACTGCATGCCATGTTATAAATAGGGCTACCATCACTAAAGGCCTCAACAAAACCCCCTATGAAGTTGTGAAAGGTAGGAAACCAAACCTATCCTACTTCAGGATCTTTGGTTGCAAATGCTTCATACTTAACAATGGAAAGTCTTACTTGACTAAGTTTGCTGCCAAGTCCCAAGAGGAAATTTTTGTTGGGTACATCAATAACAGTAAGGCTTATAGAGTCTACAACTTGACTACACAAGTTGTAGAAGAATCTGTGCATGTAGTTTTTGATGAGACTAAACTTATTAACAATGAGTTGTCTAGTAGTGTATGCAACCCCACAGGTTTAACAAAGAAGATGGACAAACTTACTATAGAAGAAATACCTGCTGCAAGACAGCAAGTAGAAGTCAGTGGCTGTTGTCCATGGGGAGAACTACATGTACCAATTGCAGAAGAAGTACAAGGAGTACAGCATGATGGAGATGCTGAAGAGGTTCAACCAGAAGTTAGGATGCCTCCAGCCAACAGGCATCTTAGAGATCATCCAGTAGAGCAGATTATTGGAGATCCAAGACAAGGGGTACAAACAAGGACCAGAAACCTGAATGCAGCAGTCTACTCCAGTTTTCTATCTCAAGTTGAACCTAAGAAGTTTGAAGAAGCCATACTAGATCCACAATGGACTGAAGCAATGCAAGAAGAGCTTAATCAGTTCAAGAGGTGCAAGGTCTGGGAACTTGTTCCTAAACCTAAAGACCACAATATAATAAGAACCAAGTGGATCTACAGGAATAAGATGGATGAACAAGGGGTCATCATTAAGAATAAAGCAAGACTGGTTGCTAAAGGATATAGGCAAGAAGAAGGTATTGACTTTGATCAAACCTTTGCTCCAGTAGCCAGACTGGAAGCCATAAGGATGTTCTTGGCCTATGCAACCTATCAAGGATTCAAGGTTTACCAAATGGATGTCAAGTCAGCATTTCTGAATGGTAATCTTAAGGAAGAAGTCTATGTGGAACAGCCTTCAGGTTTTGTTGATCCAACTTTACCTCATCATGTCTATAGACTTAGGAAAGCTTTATATGAGTTAAAGCAAGCCCCTAGGGCTTGGTATGAAAGCCTATCTAGTTTCCTCATTGAGAACAAGTTCTCAAGGGGGAAAATAGATAAGACTCTATTCCTTAGGGAATCTAGAGGCAAAGTTATACTAGTCCAAATATATGTAGATGACATTATATTTGGGTCTACTGAAAGCAGCCTTTGCAAAAAGTTTGCAAAACTGATGCAAGGTCAATTTGAGATGAGTAGTATGAGAGAGCTGAAGTTTTTCTTGGGTATCCAAGTTAAACAGACTGAAAGTGGTTTATCCATATGTCAGTCCAAGTTCACCCTAGAACTCATAAGGAAGTATGGTATGGATTCATCCAGTACCATGAAGACTCCTATGGGGTCAAGTATGTCTCTTAGTAAGGATGATGCAGGGTAACCTGTAGATGAAACCTTGTATAGAGGGATAGTTGGCTCCATATTATACTTAACTGCTAGTAGACCAGATATCATGTATACTACATGTGTCTGTGCAAGGTATCAAGCCTGCCCTAAAGAGTCTCATTTGAAAGCAGTCAAAAGAATATTGAGATATCTAAAGGGCACTCCCTATCTAGGCCTCTGGTACCATATGAATGGAGATTTTGAACTAACAGGTTATTCAGATGCAGACTTTGCAGGATGCAAAGAAGATAGAAAAGCACTACTGGAACCTGTCAATTCCTAGGTGGGAGACTAATTTCATGGAGTAGCAAAAAGCAAACCAGTGTGGCTATCTCCACTGTAGAGTCAGAGTATGTGGCTGCAGGAAGTTGCTGTGCTCAACTTCTGTGGATACAACATCAGCTAGAGGACTATGGATTTCAGGTAAGTAGAACTCCACTCTTCTGTGATTCAACAAGTGCTATTTCAATAGCTAATAATCCTGTATCCCATAGTAGAACAAAACATATTGAAATTAAATATCATTTTCTTAGGGAGCATGTAGAAAGAGAAGATATTTTATTAGAATATGTTAAAACTGATAATCAAATAGCTGATATGTATACTAAGCCCCTAGATTTAAATTAAAGAATATTATAAGCTAAGTTCAATAGATTTAAAATTGAACTAGGAATGATAAACTTAGAGTAAGTTTACAGAATTGAAATTGGCTAAGTAAAAAAGTGTCGACACATAGACAAGTCTATGTCGACACGGAATAGTGGTGTCGACACTTCAGGAAATAGGTGTCGACACATCTAGGAAGTTGGTGTCGACACATCCAAAGTGGTGTCGACACTTAGTTTTACTCAGAATTTTCTAAGTAAAGTCTCGACTATGTGTCGAGTTATGTTATGTCGACACATAAATAAGTGTCGACACATCAAAACTGTTGACTAAACTTGTGTCGACACATATGTGTCAAGACATTATAAGTCAGTGTCGACACTTATTGCTAGTGTCGACACATTTTAAGTTAGCTGTCCCGCCTGTTCATCTTCAAAATTAGAAAGGTATAAATAGGGCTTTGTCTTTGTTTGTCGACACACTTTCAAAGTTTCGAGACCAAACTTTTGTGTCGACACTTCTCTTCTCTCAAGACAAATTTTACAAACCCTAATGGCGCCTAAGCTAGAGGAGAATGTCAACGAAGGTTACGAGCTGGTGCACGGCGCCTTTTAGGATGCTGAGCAAGAAATCAAGCACGTGATAACCCTAGTTGCCGATTCTGGGTTAGAATATCTCGTTTCAGAACCTACTAAGATATGAAAGAAAGAGGTACTTGAATTCCTCAATGGAGCAAAGGTGGACGAATCTGGATACAAAATCAAATCCAGAGTTCATGGTGAGAAGGTCAAGGTATCACCAAAAAGTCTGAGGAAGATTCTACAGCTTCCAAGAACTCAAGAGGAAGATGAAGTTACAGCTACAAAGACCAGGGAAGCTCTAACCTGGTGTGGACTTGATTCTAAGCTGAAGATTGGTTCTATTTTCAATAGAAAAGGGATGAACAATCAAGGTAAATTCCTTTCTGAAATTGTTAGAAAGGTAATTTTAAGCAAGCCAGGAGGGCATGACAGAGTGTCTGCCTATATGTTTGGAATAATGACAAGGATAATCTTCACTCTAAAAACTGACTGGTCTATAGTAGTTTATGAGAAGATTAAAGAAAGCTTGAAGAAGCCCAACCTGGGCAGGATTTTAAGTCTTTATCTTGCTGGTGTAATACCTGAAGTAATGAGTACTGCTGCTGGAAGCAAAATAAACCATATGAGAAAAATGGACATGAGGTTGTTCTCAAGATGGGACAAGGTGTTGTCTAAAGAGATGCCAACCCCTGAGAATATAGTTGTTGAGAAAGAAATTCCTCCCAAGAAGAAAAGGAAGACAGTTCCAGTGGCACAAGAGTCCACTAGTAGTTCTGACAGTGAAGAACAGGTTGTCTTCACTCCAGATGAAAATGAGGAAGAGCCTGCTGTAAAGTCTCCTGCTCCTCAAGATGATGCTGAGATCCAGGGGGAGCTACCACAAGCAAGCCCCCTCCACAAGGATCATAACTAGGGGGAGCTTCCAGTTGTAGAAGAACCAACTACACTGGAAAGTGAACAAGCAACCACCATCATACTAGAGGTAATCACTGAACTAAACACTTTAGATTTTTCTATGGAATATACTGATTTGTCTGATGATCATCAGCGAACTCAGCTGAATAGTCAAGTTCCAGATGCTGTTATAGAAGACACATCTGTTGTACTAGAAGTGGTTCCTGATTCAGTGGTTGAAGAACCTAGAATTTCTCCTGCTCAGTCTCCACAAGAATACACCATGGAAGATTTATTCCTAAATCTGGATCAAGCAGATTTTGACATGGACAAGGCTGCTGCTGAAAGAGATAATGCTGCTGCTGAGAGGGAGCAAGTGCAAGTTCATGAAGAGCCTGTGAGGCAAGAAACTGAGAAGGCACCAGATGTGCAAACTGAGAGGCCTCCAAGCCCTAAGGAGAGGGTTGACTTAGCCAGCTCCTCAGAATCTGAAGATGAGGAGGCTACAAGGGCTAAACAAAAGAAACTTTATGTATTCAAGAGAAGAAGCCAAAGTTATAAGAAGGCTCTACAATCTATTGCACCACAACCTATAGTTCAGCAAACACCAACAGTTGATTATAGTGCTTTAATGGTGGCAATGCAGATTAAACTGGATGAACATAGAAAAGCAATTGAGAAGTATGTGGATGAAGGGCAGAAATCTTTGCAATTTGATCTAGCCCAGGGCATAAAATCAATAAGGTTTGAAATGAACCTTAACAAGAAAGAGATGACAGACTGCTTTCACAAGGGTGGAAATGCAGTGGTGTACTTGGCAACACACCAAGAGAAGATAAAAGCACAAGTGGATGACATAGCATTAAAGCAAGGGTATGTTCTTGAAAATCAGCTAAGGATGAATGACAATCATACTGCTTCCCATAATACTATTGTCACAGAATTAAAGAACCAGGCTGCTGGACCTTCTACCTCTACTGCTGCTGTTAAAGCTGAATTTGATAAAGTATTCCAAGAAGAACTCTCTGCTGTTAAGACTGCTATCCAAGACTCCCAGAAGGCCATATCTGAACAACTTCAAAAGCTCAAACCTTTCTTTAAAGATGGAGTCATATACTTGGATAATCAAATCAGATTTCAGAAGGATGATGTCAGAGATCACATGGCTAGAGAAGTCATAAAGGGGGAGAGAGTGTTAGTCAAGGCAAGCTCTGACCATGCTAAGTGGATATCAAATTCTATCAGAGCAACTCTTGGATATCCTCCTCTGTGTGATGACAATGGTGTTGCTGAATCTGGAATTAACCCTGCCTATCTTGGAGGTGAGCAACCAGAAGTAGCTCAAGTCATTTATCCTCCTCCAGATTTTGAAATGGTGCATGCTGATGTACAGACCATGTACAGCCCACCTGGGGGCAAGGACAATGTTATTATTGAAAAGGTTGTTCAGCCTATATCTGAAGCCATGCAAGAGGCATTGCAAAAAGAAGAAGAGACAAGATTGTCTAAGAAGAGGTTTAGGGAACAAGCTGAACAGAGACCAGATTTTGAGCAATGGAGCCCTACCTCTAGAAACATTATATTAACTGCCTGGAAAGCTGCCAAAGACAACATTCATGACAGGAACAAATGGTTCTCTGAAGCTGAATGGAGAAAACATGAATCTAGACAGGAGGCAATTGTCCAATACAGAAGGAAGGCAAAGATGGGAAAGCTACCTCCTACTGCCCAGGAGCCTAGCAAGTACTTTCCTAAGCCATACCATTATTTTGAAAGACAAAAGATCAAAGCAGAAGAGCTTAAGAAGAAAGATCTGAAAGGCAAGAAGCCTGCTGATGCTGATGTTGCTGATGCTCCTGTCCAAGCTAAGGTTCATGCTGGCAAAGGAATAGTTATCAAGGAACCAGAACTGAAATAGAATTAGAATTTTCTTGAAGTTTACTGTGTAATCTTTTTGATGTAAAACATTTTTGTGAACTTCTGAAACTGTATAAGACAGATATCTGAACAATATATGATTAATCTATTTCATGTTTGTTCTGTGATGATGTCTATGTCTATTTCATATTTGTTCTGTGATGATGAATTTGTATACATGTGAAATTGATACATGTTTATGTTTACCCTGCTATACATTATCCTGCCTTACATCATTTTGTAATTTTTATTATGAATGGTGTATATCAATGACTAAGGGTTATGACTTCTCCAAATAGGGGGAGATTGTTGGGTACATTGGTTTAAATGTACCTGATTTGAAGAAGCCTCACCCAACTCAATGATATACATCAAAATGTATTTGATGTGTTTTTGAGTTACTTGTGCAGGTTAAGTATTTGCAGGACTGAAGCAAAAAGTTTCTAAGTACATGTGTCGACACCCAGAGGAAAAGTGTCGACACTTAAGAAGACTTGTGTCGACACTTGGAGTCATTGTGTCGACACCTGGGATGCAGAGTCGACACCAGACACAAAGTGTCGACACAAGGAGCTGTGTCGACACTCAATGAAGAAAGTACAGTAAAGCAGTGTCGACACTTAACATCATTGTCGACACCCAGTGAAGCTGTGTCTACACCAGAAAGTGTCGACACTTGGAGCTGTGTCGACACTCAGCAAAAGTCAGCAGAGACTAAGTATAAGTGTCGACACTCAGAACAATGTGTCGACACTCAACAGTAGAGTCAGCACTTAAAGAAAGTGTCGACACAAGACAGTATGTGTCGACACTCAGCTGAAGACTCAACATATTGAAGAAAGTGTCGACACATGAAGCTGTGTCGACACTTAGCAAAGAACAGAAAGATCAACAAAATATTCTAAGTACAAGTGTCGACACTAAGAGAATGTGTCGACACTCAGCTGAAGTCTCAACAGAAGAATCAAGTGTCGACACAAGGAGCTGTGTCGACACTCAGCAAGTATCAACATTGAAGACTATGTGTCGACACCAAGAAGTAGTGTCGACACTTGACAGATTCAACACAAGAAGTTGTGTCGACACAAAGGAGATGTGTCAACACTTGGAAGAATTCAGCAAAAGATAGAAGATCAAGTACTTGTGTCGACACTCAATTTCAGTGTCGACACATGCAGAAGAAACTGTGTCGAGACATAAAATTTACAACACAAGGAGTTGTGTCGACACCTTGTAGACTTGTGTCGACACTTACACAACTTGTGTCGACACTTGGTCTATAAGTGTCGACACTTAAAGACAGAAAGTCTCGACACTTTCAGACAGTTAGAGATTTTCAAGAATTGACTGGATGACTTGACAGCTGCCGTTCCAGCCGGTCTACAGCACCTGTCAGAGATGTCAGAATTCAGTTATGGACCGGACCAGCCGGTTATCTTGAAGAAGGCCTATAAATAGGCTCATACAGTTTACAGAAACTGTTGTTCAGATTGTTGTTGAACAAGTTATTAAAGTGGTACACAGAGTTATTGATCAAGTATCAAATCAAGAAGATCTAGCTGTCCAAGTGCAGATCTAAGAAGTTGGAGAGAGAGGGCTCCATCCAAGAAATCAGCCGTTGGAACTAGGCTGAGAAGAAGGGTTCAGATTTATTCTGGATCTTAAGAAGCAGAGATCAAGGATCAACTACAGGAGGATTCATTCTTATTCAGTTCTACTTTCAAGAAGCTTTGGAGAAAGCTAAGTCAGATTGAATCCAACTGAGTTCCTCCAAGAACTCATCAAGAAACTCTCAACTCCCCTCTCTTGTTTCTGAGTTGTTGAGTTATTATTTCTATAATCATTTTTATCTTGTAGGATCCTTTGGATCTGAGTGAATTGTAAGCCTGTATTTATAAAGGCTGAGGGTAGGGCTTGAGAGCCTGAGTGTAGGAGATTGTAATCTCTGAGTGTAGGCCTTTGTGGCTGAGTGTAGGCCTTTGTGGCTGAGTGTAGGCCTTTGTGGCTGAGTGTAGGCTTTGGGATAAAGCTGAGTTGTAGGGCCTTTGGCCTGAGGTGTAGGAACCAATTTAGGTTCTGAGACAGTGGTGAAGTTTGGCCGAATCTAGTACACCGCTAGATAGGCGAAGGGGGAAAGTGGATGTACCCAAAGCTTGGGGAACCACTATAAAACTCTGTGTCTGCTGTGCTGTGCTTTGATGTGTATGCTGTGTGATTGCAAAAGTAGAGTAGATTCTGTGTTATAACTGATTGCTGCCATTAAAGTTTTAAAAAAAAAGAATTAGGTCACCTATTCACCCCCCTCTAGGTGTTTAGGTACTATATCTTTCAGGGAGAAGCAGGTTCGTGAGATGTATCGATGATAGGCTGATTAGAAGTGACGGCTGGCCGATCGGGTAGAGCCGTCTCGCGGGAGGGCGAGACGACATGAGAGCGGGCGAGCGGGGCGACTGAGAGTCCCCTATAGAGATGGGGCTCAAGGACCCCGACATCTCCTTCTCCTTCGGGGCCTTCCTTTTCCCCTTAGAGATGACCACAACTTTTTTCAACTTTTTCTTGGGAGGGCTGGAGCGAGAGGGGGCCGTGTTGCAGGCCTCTTTGGAGGGGCAGGAGCCAGGGGCCCTCTTACCGCCTCAGCCGCCGCGCTGGCGAGACTGAGGCCCTTGTTTGGTTGGATGTTGCTGTTGTAAGGGGGGGGGGGGGGGTGGACTGGTATGACCCGCTATCCTAAAACAAGCAAGAAGGTGATGAGATGGTGAGACGAAAAATAATAAAAAGCGAGATAAGAGAGCGAGAGTACCTTCGCCGGGGTGCACGGGAGATAGCGAGTCGAGGCCTCGCCGCAAGAAGTTGACGTCGAAGTTTTTACCGACGAAGAAGTCGTACAGCAGCTTGTCCGTGCCGCCCACCTACGGGGACACATAAAAGATCTCGGTGGGCGACACAGGCGCGAGCGGGACGCCACCGAAGTTGCCGCGGATGAACACAAATCGGGTGAGCCAAAGATGATTTTTATTTGGCATCTCACACACCTTGAGCCCTTGCCCAGTGAAGTACGAGACGTCATCGACATTGGCGTGGTAGATGAAGAGCTTGCGGAAAACCGTCAAGCTAAACTCGATGCGCTCCCGGCGCATGTACCAGGCGAAAGCAATTAACACCGAAATGGCATTCGGGTTAAGCTGCGCCGGGACGACGCCGAAGTACTTTAAGACCTGTTTTACCTCCGGCCAGAGGGGCAATCTCAACCCCACCTCGAAGTGCGAGACGGGAAAGACGAGTTCTCCCGGGTAATAGGTGTTGATCGCCTCACCAATCTTGGGGGGCCGTGATTCAAGACCCTCCTTCATGTACTCAAGGACGAAGTTGCGGTAGTCTTCGTTAGGAAGCCTGCCGGGAGGGAAGTCATGATCGCTAAAACGTTTCCCGTAATGACTGCGCCCCTCGCCTTCCTCGACTTTCTTCTTCCCCATTTTGGGTGAGACGGATGTAGGCGAGATGGTTGAGAGAAAAGAATCAGCATCGGCGAGACAACCAAGGAAGGAAGAAGCGAGAGGGATGGGCGAGACAAAAGAAGAAAGGGGGCAAAGGCTTGGACGCAGCAGAGGTAAAGGCACATATATCATTCTGCTCTGGGGGGCAGGAGTATTTATAGCAGATATAGTCAAACAGATAAATGGGCGGGAAAATATATATATGGGAAGGGGAAGAGTCGACCGACGGTTCACTCCCTCTCTCCAAAACCTCAATTTGTGTGGCCCATCACAATCACATGACAGAGTAATTAAATTTAAAGAAAAATTAAATGAAAACTAAGGGATTAGACTAGTAGCAATAAATATTTAAACATACCCTCCCGCATAAGGAGGGCACCATGTTCTCAGATGTTGCCGGCGAGACGGTAGCGTAACAAGGTACAAAATTATTACAACATTAAAATACAAAAACAAAGAAGAAGAAAAGAGCGAGACAGTTGAATAAAGCAGGTCGAGCAGGGCAGTCTCTAATATAGGAGCCATTTCCAGCGGCCACCGTAAGCCCCCGCGCAGGGGGGCCTACTGTGCGAGTGGAAGGCGCGAACGACGCCAAGACCACTACGCGCGAGACGGAGCTGCATGTCGACCTCACTAATAATGGCTTGAGGGTCGGTCCCCTCAACTTCTATCCTAGTGTCAACCTCGGAAGAAAGGCGAGCGCATTCAGTCTCCAGCCATTCGATTCGCCTGTCAGCCGCCTGTCTATCCTGCTCCAGCTTGCTGATGATGCGCACGTGCTTCTTGAACATCTCAACCGTCTTACGCTTCATCTCCACCGGGTCCCTGGGATCACCCAGGTAGTCTTCAATCCCATCTATATTAGGAGGGGACGATACGGCGAGTCGCCTAAAGAGCTCCTCAGCGGGCGAGTCGGTTGGGCGCATACGTAAGGAGTCGAGGGGCAGAGTGAGGGATTCTCTCGCAGGAGGGTGTGCGAGTAACAAGCGGGACAAAGAAGTGAGAGGGAAGGTTTTTTACTAGGTTGGCGGGAGGTCCCGATGGCCTGAGAGGGGTCATCTCGCCTCTCGTTAGGAGGAGTAGATGGAGGAGTGAAAGGCTGTGGTGAGTCAGATTCTTCGCGATGGGCAACAGTGTCATCCCGCGGACTGACCGGTCAGCGTAGAGGCACGGGGGCTCCATAAAGAAACAAAATGGTAAATAAGCAGATATGGATGAAAAGGTAATAGTGGAAAAAGCGAGAACTCACCTGCTTCTCTCTAAGGGATGCGGGAGGAGGAGAGGGGCAGGTTTCTAGGACGACACAAGATGGCCCCTCGGTCGAGGAGTAAGGGCCGCCCGTCTTTACCTTCTTCTGGCGAGGCGAAGAGGACAGTAAGGAGGGAGGGGCGCGAACCAGAGCCTTGGTCAGAGCGGCCACATTGGCCTTATTCTGCTTGTGCACCATCGAGAAGCGCTCGCGGAAACTCTGGCTATGAGACATGTTTGCAATAGGGCAAAGGAAGGGTGTGAAAAGGGGATTTCTATATGAAGTAGGAATCCTATATTTATAGGCTCCGGTGTGGGGCCTCACCAAAGATTCTCTCATAAATATGCCCATAAATACGCTTTAATGACACGAGCCTCAGTTGGACTTTCATTTCGAGCATAAAATAATCTCGAAAAGAGCAGAGATTGTGTACAACCTCAGGCTCGTAGGAATAGTTCGGGCTCGAAGAGAGGGGAAGGTAAGGCAAGATGGACTCTTTGACAGAAGCCTACTCACTAGCGAGTGGGTCCCAGGAAAAGAGATACTCGCCGAGTTAAGGCCGGCTCGATAGGCGCGAGGGCCCCAGTGGTTCAGGCGAGAAGGGCCCAGCGGCTCAGGAGAGAGCCTTCCCAGGCGAGACGGACCCAGAGCAAGGGCCCAGCCGATTAGGCGAGAGCCTCGCTAGGCGAGACGAGCCCCATTGGTAGGATCTCTCGCCCGCGAGACGGCGCTCTCGCTAAGTGCCAGTTCAGTTGGAAGGTAGTTCACCCTTTTTGCCCTAGGTGATTTTACGCTTTTGCCCTCGGTGGTCTGCATATAACCCTTCAGAACAGCGGAGTTTGGCTGTTGGCAGACCCAACCAAGGGTATTTTGGTAATTTCAGGTCGGTTCAATTTGGTTATTGACAGTTCAAACTCAGAGTCCTATAAATAGACCCATAAGGGTTCTTCAGAAGCACTTTTTCCTGGGATTAAAAAGAGTTTTCTTGTGCTTTTTGAGGAGCTCCGAGCCCAACTTTTGGCTTTTGAGGGGAAGTTCTCAGAGATCTTCTGGGTAAGCGGTGGGACCTCCCTGTTGAGGCTTTAGGGTCGGTTTCTGGTCCTTCACGACCAGTCGGGAGGTCAGAGCTCGGGACAAGTAGGTGTTGGCTACGCCCCTGATTTCGAACTTTCGCCGAGGTCAAATTTTGGCTTCAACAGCGGCGGTGGAGGTATTAACGCCGGCTTTTGCAACTGATTACACACGTCGGCAACAGTCAATGGCGGACGATAGGGGTGGACTATTAGGGATCAACTTTATCCAATTAGTTTATGCAAGGTTGATAGACAAAGTTTGGATGCATAGTAATTTTCTTAATGTTGAAAGTATGAAGCTTGTGATCAATGTTTAGTATCGGAACTTGTGATGAGATGTGTTATCTCAATGCATAGTATGTTACAATTCCTTTTCTTTGGAAATCTTTGATGATTTGAATAAGTTTGTGTTTCTTAAAAAATGTTAGCTCTAAATTTTCTTTAAAAATGGATAAAGTTTATACCATTTCTACTTCTATTATTGAGCACAATATTAAAAAAAATCAACATACATTACTTTGATCATCATAGAATAAATTGTTTGTTATTTGAAAGTTAATGTCTAATTCGATACAATATCATAATTATTGCATTTACCAAAAGAAGACATTGTTGTTTTATGTAATAAGTAATCATTTTTTTTGTTGTATTTGTAGAACAATAATTATGCATCCATATAGAAATTGGATCAATAATCGTGTTTGTCCAGATGGATATGATGTTGCTGATGAGTATCAAATGGGGGTTGAAGGATTCATAGAATTATGTCAACAATATCCAAGATATATGGACCGAGAAAAAATTCGATGTCCATGTTGCGATTGTAGAAGCTTAAAATTTCTTGTGCCTGATATGGTCAAGTTTCACCACATTTCTAGAGGTTTTGAGCGTGGTTATATTAATTGGGTAAGGCAAGGTGAGCCGCATTGGGATGAACCATCCGTTAAAGTACATACTAGTCATATGCAAGAGCAAATAATGTCTGAGCTGAAAATTATTGAAGAACAACATAATACTTTGATTGGTATGATTGTTGATGTAGCTGGTCCTGAATTTAAATGGGATACTAGAGATCATGAGCCAGAAGACCCTAACATAACTGCTAAAAGGTTCTTTGAATTGAAGGATGCTGCAGAAAGTCCTCTTTGGCCTGATTGTGAGGAATATTCAGAGTTATCAGCATTGTCAGAACTTTTAAACAACAAATCTGAATCAAACTTGAGCGAGAGACATTTTAATCGGTTTTTAAAGGCATTTGGTCAGATGCTCCCTAAGGGACATAAATTACCTGATAGCTTTTATTCAAGCAAGAAAGTGGTTGCTCCACTCGATCTTGACATTCAGAAGATTGATGTTTGTGAAAATGATTGCATGTTGTATTGGAAATATGATGAAATGTGGCAAGAATGTAAGGTATGCCGACACCCTAGATTCATGTCGAGAAATCGACGAGGGAGTAAAAAGCATAAAGATATAACATTTAAACATTTGAGTTACTTACCACTTACACCGAGACTACAAAGGTTATACATGTCTAAAACAACTGCATAACATATGAGATGACATAAGGAAAATATCGGTGATGAGGGAAAATTATGCCATCCACGGGACGGTGAGGCTTGAAAGCACTTTGATAGGACTCAACCTACCTTTGCAGCTGAGCCACGAAATGTTAGACTTGCTCTTTCCACCGATGGATTTAATCCACATAATCAAGGATCTAGACCTTACTCGTGTTGTCCAGTTATTGTTACACCTTATAATTTACCTCCTTGGATGTGCATGGATCGACCTTATATGTTTCTCTCTTTACTCGTGCCAGGTCCAAAGAGTCAAGGTAAGAGCTTGGATGCGTATTTACAACCTTTAATAGATGAGTTGAGGATTTTATGGGATGTTGGGTTGAGACTTATGATGTGTCAAAAAAACAAAATTTTCAGATGAGGGCAGCATTAATGTGGACTATCAGTGACTTTCTTTGATTGCCATCACAAATGTTGTCGGTTGGAGTACACATGGTAAGTTGACGTGTCCATATTGCATGAAACATATCAAGTCTTTTAGACTTAAACATGGTCGAAAACCATGTTTCTTTGATTGCCATCACAAAATTTTACCACTAGATCATCTATATAGATATCAAAGAGACAACTTCTCCAAGGGAAGGATTGAGACAGATGCGCCTCCTATTCAGTTAACTGGTCATGAGCTCGAAGCTATGGTCACATTCTTACCAAGATTGACTTTGGAAAGACTAAGGACAAGGACAAAATAGAAGGGTTTGGCGAGTCTCATAACTGGTTAAAAAGAAGCATCTTTTGGGAATTACCTTATTGGAAAACAAATCTAATTCGTCATAACCTATATGTGATGCACATTGAAAAAAATATGTTTAATAATGTATTTAACACTATTATGGATGTAAAAAGTAAGACTAAGGATAATGTAAGAGCCCGTCTAGACCTTCAAAACATATGTAAGCGCCGTGATCTTGATCTCAAGGAGGTGAATGGGAAACTTCTTAAACCCAAGACAAGTTATACATTATCTAAGGATGAACGAGGGATTGTACTAAAGTGGGTAAAAAATTTGAGACTTCTAGATGTGTATGCATCTAATTTGGGTAGATGTGTTAATTTGGAGGACTACTAGTATGCATGGAATGAAGAGTCATGATTGCCATATTTTTATGGAAAGATTGTTTCCTCTTGCTTTTCGAGATTTATACCAGAAGTTGTGTGGAATGAATTAACTGAATTAAGCCAATTTTTTAGAGACTTATGCTCAACAACTCTCTATGAGTCGGATATGAAAAAATGGAGGAGAACATAGTGGTAATCTTATGCAAACTCGAGAAAATCTTTCCTCCAGTTTTTTTTGATTTCATGGAGCATTTGCCAATACATTTGGCATACAGAGCAAGGGGGTGGGCCTGTTCAATATCGTTGGATGTATCCCTTTGAGAGGTAATTATCTCTTGAAAATTACTTTATTATTGCATGTTATATGTATTAACTTTGATATTTATAGGTTCTTGAACAGATTGAAATGTAAAGTAAAGAACAAGGCACGTGTAGAAGGATCAATTGTTGAAGCTTACTTGATTGAAGAGACTTCAACTTTTTGCTCTCATTTCTTTGCTCCTCATGTAGAAACAAGATCTAGAAGTATAGGGAGCAATGAGAATGTAATTCAAGTTGAACCATGTAGTCGTTTATCTGTGTTCAATTGTACATGTCGACTTTTTAGCCCAAAAGATCTCATGTGCATTTTAACTCCGCTTGAGAAGGATGCATGCACGATATATATTTTGTTGAACTGCTCTGAGATTTCTAAATATGTTGAGTAAGTAATATTATGGTTAATTTTTATAGTTATCATTACTAATAATAATAATAAGTAATATTAATTATGTAAGTGCTGAGAAGATATGTTTTGTAGGCTTTATGATGCCGAGGAATAAGCCGAACTAACAAATTTGACTCCCATAACATTATGAGTTATGCATGATAAAGAGTTTTTCGTGTGGTTAAAACTTATGTAAGATGATATTACATTAATACGTATATGGTTATATAATATATATTACTAACAATTTTTTATGTTAATAGGTTGAAAATCCAGCCAACTAAATAAAAGACAGTGATATCAAACAATTTGCATATGGATTTAGTAGCATTGTTAAACGTTGGAGTGGATATTTTGTGAATGGTTATAGATTCCACACACTTGAGTATGGAGAAGGAAAGTCTACAATGAATAGTGGAGTTTGTGTTAATGGGAGTTATTATAATGATTCTAACGAAGACTATTATGGGAATTATTAGAAATTCTTGAGTTGAGTTTTTTAGGGCCTATTACAAAATCCAATAGTGATGTTCAAGTGTAAATGGTTCGATAATGGAAAAAGAGGAACAAAAGTTCATCAAAGATATAAAATCGTTGATATTAATAATGATCGTAGCATGGCTGAAGAAACCATTTGTGATGGCTTCTCAATGTCATCAAGTGTACTACACACCATATCCTTGGAGAAAGAAAGCTCTTGATCATCGTTGACATGCAATTTTCAAAGTTAAAGCCAGAAGCGCATATGAGATAAGTGATATTCCAGTAGAAGAATTTTATAAAGAGACTTCAACTATGAATCCAACTCATATTGTACCAGATGATGACAATGTTCTAGTTGATATTCATCGTCAAGCGGAAGAAGTAAATCCTGATGAATTACAATCACTAGAGAGGGATCTTAAACATAATTTTGAGACTGACTGATGAGTTTGAAAATGATCAACAGAATCAGATGATGATGGATCAAATGATGCAGATTCATCGGAGCAAGAAGTTGACATCACTTTCAATGATATACATGTTATATAACTTTTATGCTTGTGTAAGTTTGAGAATATACCTCTTGTGTTAATTATATATACTTACTATTGTACATGCATTTTTTTCTTTGCTTGTAAATGTGTGTTTTTAATATGTTTAAATTAATATTGTATTAATATGATTTGCAGTTACAATGCAGACAAGAGGACGTGGAGGTAGATTATTATCTAACAAAAATCGAGATGACACTTTTTGAGACTTTTAATGGAAGATATGAATCATCAATCAAACACAAATTCCGACTCGCACTGTGATACAGATGAGGAGCATGAGACGTCTGATGATGTAAATGGTCATGATTGCTCACCTCCTGATATTGAGACGCCTCTTGATGTAGAGAAACATGAGCCAAAAAATTCAAATAGCAAAGATGAGATTGAGCGTGATGAAGAGGGACGAGAGATACTCATCATTTCAGGAAAATGGTAATATTATCCCTTTAAAATTTAGTTTTTTTATTTTATTCTTATGATGTATCAATTATAAAAATACATACATTTGATAATTTTGTTTATTTAATTATATTGTTTTATATCATGTTTGCAGTTTTATTAGTACTTCTGCACCTCGTTCTATGTTGAATTGTTTGAGAGGTTGGTTCAAGCGAGTTTGACCCACATTTAGTGCAATTGCAAATGATGTAAAACAAAATATGTTTAACATATTCAAGGTAAAAATATTTTGATTATTTCTTAGTTTTTATGTTACAATGATTTGCATATAATATAAGTTTTTTTGATAATTGTAGGCAAAATATACTTGACGTGCTGCATCAACGGAGCAACAAGTATATAAAATTTGGAAAAGTTATTTTAGCAGAGCAATGGCTTCAGAAATGAGGCGTATCTGAAATGCAGCAAAGTCAAGGTCTTCACCTCCACCGACGTGGATGCGAAGAAAATTTTTTGAAGGATTATGGGACATATGGGAAGCACGTAAATTTAAAAATCTCCAAGAATGAAATCGCAAAAATAGACTCTCTGATAGAGATGGCGAAGGGGTAGTTAAAAGCACCAGTGGAACCATTTCCATTTTTCATCATGCTCATAGGATGATAAGTTTTTTTTATTATATGTTACAATTATTTGTTTGCAAGACGTATAATAAGATGTTGTTAACTTTATTGTAAGTTTGCGAGAGGTATCACCAAAAAACAACATTTGGAGGCAACTACCCCTTGGAGTAAATATGTACTGGGGCTTTTTGTGCAAGGGTGTTTTGAAATATAAACTTGCACTAGAGGTTTCTGTAATTTTTAAAATAAGAGAGGTGCAACCTATAATATTGCAAATTTATAGGGAGGTCCTAGTAAATGATCCTTTCTTCATATCTTAAATCTGAGTGAAATGTAATTTCATACTCTGTTTTATATTTTGTTATTATTTTTTGTTTATAGTTATGATACGGTGTCCGAAAATATGATCTTTGAGAGTCAATGATCCAAGCATAGTGAGGGCCGAAATCAGAGATATCCTCACATAAGAAACAATACATGCATATTTGAAATTTAGTTTGACACCCTCTAGAATAACTTTTTCTCCAGTTTGCTGTAAAACAGAGCCCAGATCGCTGAAAAATAGCGAACTGGGCACTGGACAGTGCCCAGGTCGATGAAAAATAGCGAACTGGGCGCTGTCAAGCGCCCAGTTGGCTGTTTTACAGCAAACTGGGCGCTGGACAGCAAAACAGCCAACTGGGCGCTGGACAGCGCCCAGTTTGCTGTTTTTCAGCGAACTCATTTTAAAGTTATCCTTCTAGAGCCAACTCCGCTTCTCTCATTTCAAAGTGATTATCAAATGATATAGATCTTAGTCTAAGGAGTTCCTTTCATGGATCATCAGCCTCCTATTTGTTGCAGATGGCAGAGCACGACCAGACCCCTTTCTCATCTCTATGCAACTACGAGCACGACGAGGGGTTTGAGCGGATTGAGGGAAGAGGGAAGCCATGCTATCCATTCAATCCCATCCTAAGGCAAGAAAGACGCTGGACGAACGTCTTCTTTGTAGCGTTTCTCCCTATCCCTAAAGCCGGATGAAAATGAAAACCATGCTATCCATTTAATCCCATCCTAGAATGTTTGAATTAATTCCTTGAAAATTTATTGGATTAAGCCTGAAAAATTGCGGCACACTCTTGCCTTTTTATAAATTCAAGTGTATTATCAAGATTTTTGCTTCTTAGATATTGTGTCAGTTGGATGGTTTGGCAATGAGATTTGAGGAATAGTACAAGTTCCCTTGTTCATATTAACTACATCTAGCTCTTTTATAGGGACATAAATTATATTTGGAAGAAGAGTCATGGAGGAGTGCTGCAACTTCATGTGTTAACTATGTCAGGCTTAATCCAATAAACTATTATGAATGCCCCTATTTTTTGCTGAGCAACTATTATGACCAGTTGATTCTTCTTTGAATGCCCCTAATTTTGCTGAGTTATGGTTGTGTCTGGAAACTTTCTTTTCTTGGAATATTAGAGCTTTCCCTTTAAGGTGTATCATATATTTACTGCCCTCTTATAGAATATCAGTGTTTCCTCTTCTCTTCCTCTTTAGCTCCAAAGTTATCCAATAGCTTTTGTAATGTACATGCAACCACCTTCCCCCGGACTGATGTAGTCTCTGAACATAAGGCTTTTCTATCCTCCCCCTGGCTTGTTGCATTGACAATTTCTAGTAGATCAATCTCAAATAATGTCAGTACATTCTTATTCACAGCATTTTTGAGGGGATCTAGACAGTGAGGATATGAAGATAATGAATCTGCTTCTTCTTCTTCCTCAGAACTCTCCCCTTCTTCGTCTCATAAGAAAAAGAGGTCAAGAATGACATTGTGACTGGAGGAAGCTTGCGGGCTTGCTGAACGGGAGGAGGGTTGGCGCGTCGGGGCTGCTGGAGGGGTTTGCCAGAGATCGTAGGACCTTCAGGAGGGCTCCGACAGCAACTATAACGGCCGGCGGAGCTTCACCAGAGGTTTACGTCGAGGGAGATAAACATTGGAGGTGTGGGGACGTTAGGAGGTCTCGTCGAATGGGAAGGCAGGCAGACAGCGGCGGAGGCTCCAGGAGGAAGGTCGACAAGCGGTTGCGGAAACTTTTGGGGATTTCCGGCGAGCAGTGGAAGTGTGGAAGAGTTGCGGCGCTGGAAGGAACCAGACAGATTCTCCAAATACGCTCTGTTCGGCTTTTTGGCAGATTGCACCCCCAAATCATTTTCTTTGGCACTTTACACCACCAATTCATAAATATTGTATTTTGCACCCCCCATTTAATATTTTTTGGCACTTTACTCCAGACTTAATTTCAAAGGGGCATTTTGTCCGGTTTATGCTAAACTCTCATATATTGACATTTTGCACCCATTTTTGAAGGCGGGGGGTTAGAGGAATCAAAAAAATACTATGTAATTGGACCAATTTGCCCTTCATGAAAATACCAAAGGTGCAGAGTGACAAAAATATCAAATGGGGGGTGCAAAATGCAATATTTATGAATTATAGGTGCAAAGTGCCAAAGAGGGTGATTTGGGGGGTGCAATCTGCCAAAAAGCCCGCTCTGTTCAATTCCTTCTTCCTGCCCCCTTCATAGTAGATATGGGGTTGTTTTTAAAGGCTAGGATTGGGTTTTCTCATATCAACAGTAAATGGACTTTGGTGGTAGGTTTTTCAAGTGGCAAAAAGTGAGAGATTTAAAATTTATTTTAAAGAGAGAACAAACGAGCTGAACAAAAATTTATGCGAATAATATGCGCGATACAAAATAACATCAGAACGCTCATAATATGCGCGATACAACTCAACGCGCAGCGATATAGAGAAGCACGAATGCATGCGCTACACTAACAACGACAAGTACAATGGTAAAATAAAAATGATGCGACTTGGGTTGCATCAATTCCACCATGTCTATTTAAAACAATTTCATCATGTTTTACCTATGTAATTGTAATAACATCCCCTTCTCTGCATTTTCTTATTGAGCATTTGTAGGGCATTTATTGATCGAAAATAGACAGGGTGGGCAGACTTCACCCTGAATGTTTACCTTTGTTCACGCCTAGATTTGGGTCTTATGAAAAACCCTGCATAGATGTTTTTTCTTTGAAATAACCGCACTACTAACATACTAAGTTATAGCACAACAAGTCATTTAGGGGTCAAGATGGTCTCAAAATAAAAAGTGATACAAACATGAAAGTTGTAGATCTCGGCGAGACGAACAACTTAAATGTTGATCAATTTTGATTGAAGCGTCTTGGAGCTCGA